>CAUYQU010001763.1:0-27801 GCA_963574635.1 Cheracebus regulus | reverse complement strand
CCGGGAATCTCCCAGTCTGTGGGCATCAAAAATTCGTCTGCAATTGCGGCATCCACTCGCTCTCTGCGCTTTCACTGGGAGCTACAATCCTGAGCTGCTGCTACGCGGCCATCTTGGATCTCTCTCCAAACAATGTGTCTTATTCTGAGCAGTTTCATTGTGAAACACACTTTTGTTCTGGGCTAATGCTATGTCCTTTGAATGTGGCATAGACTGACGACAGTAGACATATAGTAAACAGGCTTTTAACAAGTACAGTTATTTTATGATAACCTCATTTCTTCAGCCACAGGAGAGCTACAATTTCCACATTTAAACAATTCCAGTTTTCATAGGCAACACATCTGTCCTCAGGCTATCATTTTGCTTTCTTTTTATGTTTATTAAAATATGTTTATTGCAGTTTGCCTCTCCAAGACTAACAAAAATAAAATTACATTTTGAAGCTACTGATGTAGTGCCTTAGCAAAATTAGAAATTGATATTGAGCATGACAAAGGAACTTAGAATGAATAGCAGGAAGCCAGTTCCTGATGGCTTCCAGGGAAATTTGGCATTCACTTTTTTTTTTTTCTTTTTTGAGACGGAGTCTTGCTCTGTCGCCCAGGCTGGGGTACAATGGCGTGCTCTCGGCTCACGCAATCTCTGCCTCCTGGGTTCAAGCAATTCTCCTGCCTCAGTCTCCCAACTACCTGGGGTAACAGGTGTGTACCACCATGCCTGGCTAATTTTTGTATTTTTAAGTAGAGACCAGGTTTCACCATGTTGGTCAGGCTGGTCTTAAACCCCTGACCTTGTGATCCGCCTGCCTCAGCCTCCCAAAGTGCTGGGATTATAGGCGTGAGCCACAGTGCCCAGCTTGGCATTCACTTTTTAAAAAGTCTGGGGTGGGTCAGGCTAAAGGAGATGAATTAAAGGAGATAGAAATGAACATTGTTGTCTCACAGTGAGTATATACATAATTACAAGTGGATCTGTGATTAGTAAAGCTTGTCTCTTTTATTTAGGATCTTCTGGGAAAGGACATTTTGGAATTCTGCCACCCTGAGGATCAGAGCCATCTGCGTGAGAGCTTCCAGCAGGTACATACTGCCGGTGCCCACTTAAAGCTGATGCATGGTCTGGGCACCTATGAATGCGGCTGGCAGGACATTAGTCCTACTGTGTGGCAGCCAGGCTGCCAGGTCCTACCTATGACCTCAGTCAGAGTCCCTACTGGTAAGGTGCTTACAGTCTAGTAGGGAAGACAGATACACATTAATAAACAATTACTGTGTAATAGGAGAAGAACTCTAAAGGGTCATGAAGAAAGAGACTGCAGAGTGCAGAGGCTGGAGAGGTTAACTGCATGGGGAAGAGGCAGGAATTGTTCCTGGGGAGAGAACAATTGGGCTGCGTCTTAAAGGATGGGCATAGAATAAATGAGTGAACATTCCAGACTGAAGGGGCAGCCCTAGAGATGCAAAAGAGAGAATCCTAAGCTGTGCCTAGTGGCTGGAGTGATACTGGCCAACTTGTAGGAGGAGGTGGGCAGTGCTGATAAATGAGCCTGGTACAGCCAAGTTATGAAAAGCCTCTTAAGCCTTGCTAAAGAAATAGATTCTCTCCTCAGTCAGTAAGTGTGGGCCAGCACAGTGGCTCACGCCAGTAATCCCAGCACTTTGGGAGGCCAAGGCAGGCAGATCACTTGAGGCCAGAAGTTTGACACCAGCCTGGTCAAGATGGCAAAACCTCATCTCTACTGAAAATACAAAAATTAGCCGGGCATGGTGGTGCGCACCTGTAGTCCCTGCTACTTGGAAGGCTCAGGCAGAGGAATTGCTTGAACCTGGGAGGCAGGAGTTGCCGTCAGCCCAGATCGCGCCATTGCACTCCAGCCTGGGTGACAGAGCAAGACTCTGTCTAAATAAATAAATCAAAATAAAGGTAAGTGAGGATGACCTTGAGGATTTTAAGCAGAGCAGTGTTTTGAAAAGCCACTGGAGTAGTCCAGGTATGCAGAAGAGACAGGTGGGGGAAATAACTGGAAACAAAGACAGAAGGCTTTTAAAATGGTCCAGGGAAGAGGTGATGAGGCCAGAATGTGAGCCCGAGCCATGGGAATTTTAAATAGGGGGCAGCTTGAGGAGACAGTTGTTTGGTTGGTGCCAAGGCTTTGGATAGATGTGGTCAGGAGAGAGGGGAATTCAGGATGACCTGGGAACCGGAGAGGGTGGCCACCCTAGCAACAGTGTTATGCACCTGGTGACTGTTAGCTGCTGTGTGCTGAGCACCTACTGTGTGCCAAACACTATGGGAAACCCTGCCCCACGTGCTGTTGAATCTGCACAGTAGTTGGAGGAGGTCGGCATCCTCGTCGTCACCAGAGATTGTATAGCCCAGCACAGGGGTGACTCTTAACAAAGCAATCTAAACGGATCAGAACCCGTAGCAGTTGACTTTCGTTTCGGAAAACTGTGAAACTGAAATGGTTAAACCTTGTCTTTTTGTGCTACATGTTTGCTAACTATATGGAAATTATGATAAGCTTTGCATTGTTTAGGATAGTCAGGTTTGGGTGGGGTGGACTTCATTTTTCTGGGTTAGTGGAAATGGTGCTTTCACAGCGTTGGGGCCTCCATTCTGTGCCCAGTAACGAGCCAGATCCATTTCACTATCTGGTGTAGTCCTCACACCTACACAGTAAGTGTTGTCTGCCCCATTTGTTTCACAGTAGACTCTGGGGGTGCAGTTCCCTGCCCCAGGTCACAGCACCCAGGCCTGCCTACCTCCAATCACAACACCACACCCCGCACACAGGCCTCTCCATCCAGCAGCACATCAGAGGCTTCACACTGCTGACACTGTCAGAACCCGGTTGGTTTTGAAGACAGAGAAGGAATTGACATCTGATCCCACCCCGACATCCAGCTTAAGTAACTCTCACTCTGTGAGCAGCCACCGCATTCCTGCAGCAGGAGGGGAGGGCGAGACAGCGATGCTGGCAGCCCCAGCCCCGGCCCGGGCCACAGGGCACAGTGGGCAGCGGCCGAGCAGCTGCAGGGACATCCTGGAACACGCCGCGCCTCGGTCCCGTGCTTGTGTTCTTTGGTCTCCAGCCACCAACAGCTGAGGTGGGGATCAAATGTTGACAAAGGGAAGTGGCTTCTTCTTGCAAAAGCAGGGAGGAGGCTATGTCAGCTAAGAGCCAGCTCTTGAACTCTGGATTTAAACAAAAGCACTTGAATAGCCCAGAGGAGGCCCTGAGAACTTGATTGAGTTTGTGAGGAATTTGAGTTTGAGGGGGTGACAGCGAGCCAGCCAGGGGCCGGGAAACTTGCATCTGCTCTTGGATTCCTTCTCTGGGTCACAGTTTACCTATAGGTCAAAAAGAGCTGACCTCCGTGAAAGTGAAAGCAGGCTCCCATCTCACCCGTCTCCTTTCTGCTCAGGCACCTTCCATGATGAGGAGGATGGTGAAGGGGGCTGTTTTCTTGAAGAGCCATGCTAAGCTGGCTTTTATGCTTGGCCTCGGCCATCTCCTGCATTGCACCTGGGTTAGGCACAGCCACGTGCACCACCCTGGTCTGAAGGCCTGGACCGTGTCACTGGTACCATGCATAGCCAATCCCCATGACCTCTCAGGTATCCCAGCCTCCCAGGATTTGCCCACACTGTGCCTTCTGCCAGGAGCACCCTCCCCACACATCTTCACTTGCCAACATTTACCTGCCCTCCACATGTGTTCCAAACTCTAGTTCCACGAGCCGTTTTCAGGTTCTGACTACAGGCTGTCTCTCCTTGCCCTCCTGGTAACCCCATGGCACTTCGTCTTGAGTTTCTGCAGTGGCATCGAGCATACTCTCTTGGTTATACTTATCTACATGCTGATCCTTCACCTGCTGGCTGAGAGGCTCACAGGACAGAGATTGCGCATTGGCAATAGGGACTTATGGAACGGGCTTTGGGGCAGGTAGATCTAGGTTTAAGGTCACGTAAGGCTTTATTTAGGCAAGGTATTTAACTCCTTTGAGGCTCAATTTCCAGGTTCACAAAATGCTGTTGTGAGGACTGCCTGAGCTAACACATCTAAGGTCCTTAGCCTATGACGTGGCCCCAGGAGGGTGCAGAACTGTCAGCTCCTTTCTTCTGTTCCCTCTCCACAGCTCCTAAGGCTGAGCTTCTGTCCACAGCTCCTAAGGCTGAGCTTCTCTCCACAGCTCCTAAGGCTGAGCTGCTCTCCACAGCTCCTAAGGTGCTGCCTTCCATGTGCTTGTTGCGTGCAGCTAACAAATTTCACACTATCTCAGACATTCTAGTTAGAAGAAACAAACCAAAGAAAGCACCTCCTTTCCTGTGCATCCTCAGAGTGCAGAAGATGTGGGTTTTGAAACCTGGACAGTGACTCCCTATGTCCCATGTTTTTGGTGAAGATACAGAGACGTCCCCTTGGACACCTCTCAGAATGCTGACCTGAGGGGCACACGACCTTGACCTCCAGCCCCACAGGGAAGAGCAGGTTGTTGTTGGGGCCACAGATGTGCCCAGCCTTGCTTACTCCACAGCTCAGTCTCCTCTTCTGTGGCGTCAGGGGCAGCCTCCCACCCTCCCAGAGCTCATGGTGTGGTTTATTTACCACTCAGGGATTTCCCACCTTCCCACAGGGGAGTCTTATCTGACATCCTCAGGCTCAGATTTTGTCCAGCTTCTCCTAGGGACAGTGCTGAAGGAGGACGGCCAGCCCCAGCCGTGGGGCCAGCATTCCACTGAGTCACTTCGGGAAGTGTACTCTGAGAGCCTGCCCCTTGCAGGGCTTGAGGATAGAGATAGGTAGACAGGTGACCAAGACGTCCCTGTCCCCATGCTGCGTACAGTCTGGCCAAGATGGCAGACAACACCGAAGAACAGACCACAAGTGTGGGGTGTGAGGAATGGGTGAGTCAGGCCTTCCCTGACCGCAGGGACCAAGTCCCTCTTCTAATCTGTGATCACACTGTGATCTCTCAGTCAGCAAGTCCAGCCGCCACGGCCCAGAGATTTCCCAGCCCTGCAGACGCACATGGCCGTGGAGGGGAGAACTGCTCGCCGTATTTGGTGCTGGGGGTATAATCACACTCAGGCCTAGCCCCAGCAGTCATTTATATTCCTTCTTCCATTTGTGCTTCAACCATGAGAACCACATGAGAATGCTGCCTCTGCACATGCATGTGTGTATTTTGTGTCCAGTTTGCTGGGTGTGCATATGATACGTACGGCAGTTGCCCTTTATCTGCAGTGTTGCTTTTCATGATTTCAGTTACCAGCAGTCAACCGCAGTCCAAAATTATTAAATGGAAAATTCCAGAAATAACTCTTGGGTTTTAAATTGTGTGCCATTCTGAGTAGCGTGATGAAATCTTTCACGTCCCCATTCTGTCCAGCCTGGGCCGTGGATCCTCCCTGTGGCCACTGTATCCACACTATGCTCGCTGCCCTTTAGTCTCTTAGCCATCTCAGCTATGAGATCAACAGTATCGTAGGCTTGCATTCAAGTAGCCCTCATGTTACTCAGTACCAGCCCCAAAGTGCAAGAGCAGCGATGCTGCCGTATTGTTATAATTGTTCCATTTGATTATGAGTTATTATTAATCTCTTACTGTTTCTAATTTATAAACTTGATCATAGGTATGTATGTACAGGAAACAGCATAGCATCTATAGGGTTTGGTACTGTTCACAATTCCAGGCATGCACTGGGGGTTTCGGATTGTAGCTCCCTTGGATCAGGGGGCGCTGCTGTATATTTTATTTATTTTCTTTCTTTCTTTCTTTCTTTCTTTTTTTTTTTTTGAGGCAGAGTCTCACTCCATCACCCAGGCTGAGTGCAATGGCGTGATCTCGGCTCACTGCAACCTCTGCCTCCTGGATTCAAGCAATTCTCATGCCTCACCCTCCTGAGTAGCTGGGACTACTACAGGCGTGGGGCCTCGCTAGTTTTTGTATTTTTAGTGGAGACGAGGTTTCGCCATGCTGGCCAGGCTGAAGTGTATTTTCATACAACAAAGGGGGGATCTCTGTAGCCAGGGGGACAATCTTGTGGTCTGGAAATAAGATCTTGCTTCCTGGCCCAGCTTTCCCACCAACGTTGTCTCATCTTGGGTGATGTATTTAATTGCTCTGAGTCTCAGTATTATCAACTCTAAATAATAAAACTCATCTTACCAAACTCTTGTGAGGCTATTTCTGAAGCAATACATTTGAAATCATATCACAACATCAAAGGATAATAGATAGAAACCTATAAATATATAAATAATGCACAGAAAGTTATCGTTTCATTACGTCTCCTACCAGAGAGTCCATTGAATCCATTTTACGATGTAAGCAGAGGTTGAGCATCTTGTATGTTGTGGTAGCAAGAAATAAATCCGTGAATACAATGTAGCTACATACCCGAATGGGATAACTTGGGGGTGAGTGGCTGCCACCAAACCCAGAGTATCCTAGCAGCCAAGGCAAAAAGAAAAACACTCTGGCTCGCAGAGTTTTCATGATCTGATGTGTAAGCTAAGTTAAAAGTCCCGCTGTAAAGCAGGCATTGGCTGGTTGCCTTCTCACACCGTGGTTACAGAATGACCAAATGCAGCGCCCCGTTCGTTGCACCCAGAGACAGGCGGAGGAGGTCCCACTGCAGAACAGCTCTCCCTCTCTTACTGTTTTTGTGCCGCAGTGCCCCTATTCTGAGGTCCTGGTGGTCCCTGCCAGCACTCACTGCCTGCCGCCTCTACCTCCTCCCTCCTGCTGACTTCCTTCTGCAAATGTTTTCTCAGGTGGTTAAGCTGAAAGGCCAAGTGCTGTCGGTCATGTATCGATTTCGCACCAAGAACCGGGAGTGGATGTTGGTCCGCACCAGCAGCTTCACGTTCCAGAATCCCTATTCCGATGAGATCGAGTACATCATCTGCACCAACACCAATGTCAAGTACGTACTCTGCCGTTTCCCTCCCCTGGGATCCACATGCGCTTGCTTGGGTCCGGAGCTGGCAATTTTATCTGGAGCTTTTTTCTCCCTGCAGCTGGAAATCCCTGTAGGATTAAGAATAGAGGAAACTGACCACAGGGACCAAGTCCCTCTTCTAATCTGTGATCACACTGTGATCTCTCACTCGGCAAGCCCAGTTGCCACGGCCCAGAGATTTCCCAGCCCTGATCTGGGGTCTGCACGTGGCCGTGGAGGGGAGAACTCCTGCTCACTGTATTTTGTGCTGGGGGTATAATCACACCCAGGCCTAGCCCCACCAGTCATTTATATTCTTTCTTCCATTTGTTCTTCTGCCATGAGAACCGCATGGGAATGCTGCCTTCTGCACATAGGCGTGCGTGTATGGGTCCCCATCAGTGTTTCCCTCCCGTGTTCCTCCTCCTCTTTTCCCTCCTGATTTGTGAGAAACCACAGAATGAGTGATGACCATGACACTCCCTTCCCTTCAGTACAAGGTGCTCCAGTTTCTCTTCCTCTTTTCTTCCCCCTGAGCATGGGCCCCAGCCAAGTGGAGCTCTGCTGAGCCTGCGGTTGCAGCTGCTTCTGCCTGGTTTCTTGGTCCTACTGAAGCTGGGGGTGGAGGAAGTGAGGCTGAGCCTCTGGGCAGCTCTAGGGATTGGGACAGGGGACAGGTATCCTGGGGCTTGGCACCTCAAGGACACATGATTTCTCCACTGCCCAGCGTGGAAGCATTCTTCCCTGCTCAGGGCCCGAGGATCCCAGATCTCTGCTGGAATCACCAGTGCCATATTCCATGCATGTGAGCAGTCCTGGGCTCCAGTCTTGGCCCTACTACTTCCTGGCTGTGTGACCTTGAACTAGTCTCTTCATCTCTTCACCTCCCTCATAAGGTTGCTGTAAAGATAAAATGGCGTCAAGCGGCGGGCCAGACACTGGGTCCAGCTTCTAGCACAGTGAGCGTGACCTTGGGCAGGCCATGCCTCCTCTGCATTTAGTCTCAAGGAAACACAGGCCAGGGAACCAACACAAAGACATGTGGGCAAAAGGACGTCTGAGCAAATGCAAGCACGTGGAAGCCATGGCCAGTGTGTCAGGAGGACGGTAGCATGCAAGGGTGTGAGATGAGGCTGGCATTGGAGAACTGACCCCAGGTCCCCCATCGTAGGCAGTGGCACCAGCGTCCACCATTTTCCCCAGTTCAGCACTCAGTCAGGGGACCTGTTTCCAACCCTCCCGCCTCCTCTTCCTCATCTGCTGACACCCCTTCTCGGGAGCCTTCCTGTGATTCTGAAGCCTCCAGGCGGTCACCACAGCCTCCTGGCACTCTCGGAACTTGCCTGGCTCTGCCCTCTGTTGCCACCTCAGCCCCTTGGATGTGCGAGTTCCCATCTGGACCCCCAAAGTAACCTTCTTTCCAGGCAACACCACCCTCTGCGTCCTCAGCCTCTGCCCTGCTCCTGCGCCAGAAGTCCCAGAGCTGGACCGATGAGTCCATGTGAAACCCCTCAGAAGGCCAATGACCTGGATTTTTTTTTTTTAATTTTAGATTCAGGGGGTACATATGCAGGTTTGTTACATGGATATATTGCAGGATGCTGAGGCTTGGACTGCAGTTGAAACAGTTCCCAGCCCGTGTTTTTCAGCCCTTGCCTCCCTCCCAGCCTCCCGCTCCAGTCGTCCCCATGTGTCTATTGTTGCCGTCTTTATGCCTGTGAGTACCCAGGGTTTACTCCCCACTTACAGGGCAGAGCATGTGCTCTTTGGTGAGTATCCAGGGTTTACTTCCCACTTACAGGGCAGAACATGTGTTCTTTGGTGAGTACCCAGGGTTTACTCCCCATTTACAGGGCAGAACATGTGCTGTTTGGTGAGTACCCAGGGTTTACTCCCCACTTACAGGGCAGAACATGTGCTGTTTGGTGAGTACCCAGGGTTTACTTCCCACTTACAGGACAGAACATGTGCTCTTTGGTGAGTACCCAGGGTTTACTTCCCACTTAACAGGGCAGAACATGTGCTATTTGCTTTTTCGATTCTGCATTAATTCACTTAGGATAATTGCTTCCAGCTGCATCCATGTTGCTGCAAACGACATGATTTTGTTGTTGTTAATGGCTGCGTGGTATTTTGTGGTGTATATGTACCACATTTTCTTGTTCTTTTTTTTTTTGAGACAGAATCTCACTCTGTCACCTAGGCTGGAGCGCAGCGGCACTATCTGGGCTCATTGCAGCCTCAACTTCCTGAGCACAAGTGACCCTCCCACCTCAGGCTCCTGCGTAGCTGGCACTACAGGCATGCACCACCATGCCCAGCTAATTGTTTGTATTTTTAGCAGAGACAGGTTTTGCCATGTTGCTCAGGCTGGTCTCAAACTCCTGGACTCAGGCAATCCGCTCATCTTGACCTCCCAAAGTGCTGGGATTACACGTGTGAGCCGCTGCGCCCAGCCCACATTTTCTTTATTCAACCCACCATTGATGAGCACCTAGATTTATTCCTTGTCTGTGCTCTTACGAATGATGTTGCAATAAACGTACAGTCAAGTGTCTCTTTGGCAGAACAATTTATTTTCCTTTGAGTGTATCTCCAGTAATACAGTAATGGGATTGCTGGGTTGACTGGTAATTCTGTTTTTAGTTCCTTGAAAAATCTCCAAACTGCTTTCCACAGTGTCTGAACTAATTTACGTTCCCATGATCCGTGTGTAAGCGTTCTCTCTTCTCTGCAACCTCGCCAACGTGTGTTATTTTTTGACTTTTTAATGACAGCCATTCTAACTTGTGTGAGATGGGGTCTCACTGTGGTTTTGATTTGCATTCCTCTGGTGACAGTGATGATGAGCATTTTTTTCGTCTGTTTGTTGACTGCTTCTGTGTCTTCTTTTGAGAAGTATCTTGTTCATGTCTTTGCCCACTTTTTAATGCTTTTTTTTCTCATTGATTTGTTTAAATTCCTCGTGGATTCTGGATATTATTTCTTTGCCAAATGCTTAGTTGGCAAATATTTTTCCCATTCTATAGGTTGTTTACTCTGTTGATTGTTTTTTGTTGCTGTTGTCTTTGTTTTTTCTGTGCAGAAGCTCTTTAGTTTAATTAGATGATGAGCAACCCCAGCTCCCAACTGGGGAAGTCACCTACTCTTTCTAAGCCTCAGTTGCTTCGCCTGCAAAATGCGGAGAATGACAGAACCTACTGGCACAGCAGCACAGAATTTTTCTGCAGATTCTGCGTGGAGCTACTGCATACGACACACTCTGTGTGACAGCCGGCAGAGTCAGCCCCAGTCAGCGTGGTCGGCAGCAGCTGTCCCTGAGATGGGCAGCGGCGGTGGCAGCAGCCACCCTTCAGCAACGTGGCAGCTTCCTGGGCCAGCTCTTGCCTGCAGCCCTAGATTATGTTCGGTCTCCTAAATGCCCTGTCTGCCTTCTTCTGCTAACTCTGGGCAGCTCACCTTGCCTTCCAACGAACGGAGACCCAGGACCGTCCGGGTGATTCTCCCCCGGTTCATGAGTGTATCTCAGTGCCCTCCCCTCCTCCATTTCTGGCTCCTCACAGGGGCAGACCTCCACCGTGTTCATCTCGCTGCACGTCCCTGCTCTCTGTGACCCCTGCTTCTTGTCTAATTCCTCCTTGCAAGCTCCTTCTTGGGCCTTCACAAAGACTCTGACTTCCTGATCCTGGAGAACCCCTGTCCGGCCAACCCACCAAAGCTCCCCTCCCACCTGGCCTTGCCAGGCGTGTCTGTGGGGACCTCCTTCTTCACCATTAATGTGTTCTTAGCCCCTTGCAGCCTGGCTTTTGCCCTGAAGCTGTTAGCATTGTTTTCCCAGCAGCCTCTGATAACCCACGTGAAATAACCTGTTCTCACTGGTCCTTCTCCCCAGACGCTCGTTCTCAACATCACCCTTGGCTGACTTGATACTCTGATTCTTCTTTTACCTTTGTCTTCTACTCAAGACTTCCTTGGTTGTAAGCAGAGCAAGAACAAATTCACTAAGTCATAGTTCCAGGCATGCAAAAAGATAATATTATTTTACTATTTTCTGTTCTGATTTTATCTAGTGAAACTCAGTACATGTGGCCAAATTAAGGATGTTTTATTGTCTCACTTCTCCCAGCATGGGAAGGGGGTGGCTCTTCTTTACTCGAGGAGCAGAGGGTACCACCAGTGCCAGGCTCGTGTGTGGCCCGGCCTTGAAGAAAATAGGGAAGCTTGAGAAAGGGGAGTAAACACAAGCAGGCCTCAGGATTCCATGGCGCTCTCTTTGTTCAGCAGATGGGTTATGGAGGGTGCTGAGCACGGGCCTTTCGGGAGCTCTTGAGACAGTAACAGTGTGCCCACTGACCTGAAGGAGCCAGGTGCAGGGCGGTGGGAGCCCAGAAGGGAAAGGAGGAAAATGCCAGCTTGGATCTGCTTAGCATCTGTCCCAGCCTCACACCTCCCGTCATGGCCCCCCTCCGGCCACTCCCAGCTAAGACCTGGGCTCCAGTAACATGGAGAACATAAGAAGGGGCAGACGGGAGGGACAGGGAAAATGCAGTGGGGGCAGAGAATACATGCCCCCCAGGGCCTGGGAGAAAGCGTCTCCAAGAGGTCACCCTACAGTGGGACTTGCAAGAAAAGTTAAGAGCGCCGTGTGAAAATCAACCCCCTGGCTGAGGTTTTGCTTCCTTTTTCTGAAAGTCAGGCGGCACTGAGAAAAGAGAAAAGCCATCTTATACAGAGGGTGGCCTTCGCAGTTCCTCCCGACAGCTGCGCTTGCAGCTGGTGACGTTACGTGGATCAGGATGCCCTTCAGGACGCAGTTGGACCAGAAGCCTCCATGTGGTGTGTCTGAACTGAAAGGTCCTGCGTCGGTGAAGTTGGCTGGGAGAGTTTACTGTGGACGGTAGAGGGCAGTGACAACCATGATGTGAACTGACCAGCTCTTTTGAGTTTGTGAGGCTGAACTTTGCCAACAGTAGGCAGACTAGTTACGGAAAGATCCTTAAATGCTCTGTGCGGAGGGGAGGGGATGGCGGGGGGTGGAGGGTGGGCAGTTTGCAAGCTCGGTTGCTTTCAGTCAAAAGCATCCAAAAGAAACTTCCTGGAGAAATTGAGTGTTTAATGTCAAGCATTTGTGTAAAGCCACTACAAAGAAGACCTCTTTATCACCCTGGCATTTTGTCCTGTTCCATCAAATACAGAGTGAAGTCCAGAAAAACACAGACCGATTTAACATGCTGGTCACATGGCACAACTTTGAAACGTGCCTTGGCACTAGGGGCCAACACTCTTTTGAGGCTGTTTCTTAGCTGGAGTCATTTCAGCGTTTTCATGTGGGCACAATTAGCTGCTGTGCGTTCTTCATTTCCGACGTCTTTTTAGGGAAGTGATCTGCAGTTATCTCTGCATCTCTTCAGGCCAAGTCCTCTTTCCTGTGACAGCATTGTTCTAGCGTTGTCATAACCACTCCTGCTGTTTGTGCTCATGGGTGTGTGTGTGTGTGTGTGCGCACACATGTGTTTTTAAAACCCCACCATGCCCAGAACTACAGTTGAGTTTCTCTGAGCCGACCGACCATCACGTGTCCTTCGTCATGCTCAGCAGTGGCCACCTGGTTAGTCCTAGGCAGGCGGTGGGGCATAGGGGTGGGTACAAAAGAAGTCAAAGGAAGGCTGCATGCCTGGTCTCTGCAGAGCTGAGAGGCAATAAGGGACCGAAACACCCAGTCACCGAGCCCCACATCTGGGAGTTATCCTGGGTCCCTCCCTCTCATTCACCTCAACAGACCACCTGGCACAGAACCAGAGCCCCACAGCTTCCACCTGGGATTCTTTCTAGCCCATCTCCTCCTCTGCCTCTTTGGCCCTGCCTCGGTTGAGGCCTCGCAGGGGATCATCAGTCTTCCTGACCATCTCCCCTGCCTTCCATCAGGCCCCTGCTGAGCCAATCTACGTGGCCCAGGAAGCAAGCTCTCACACACACACATGTGCACACCACCCATGCGCATGCGTGACTGGACCACGCTGCTCCTGCCCCTGATCAAATCGATTCCAAACCCTGTAACAAGCATTTTGAGTGCTTCACAATAGGCATGCAGATGGCGCTCAATTCAGGGTGGATGTTACTAGCCTCCCTCCCCAGACGCCTCCCAGCGCCGCGTGCTTCCAGTTACTCCCGGGGACTTGATTCTGGCCACCTTGGACTGCTCCCTTCATGGCTTCTTGCTCACTTCTCAGGCTGAGTAAAACTCCCTGTCAGGGGAGCATGGGAGAGAACTGACAGCATCCGGCCAGCCTCCTGCACCTCGCCGGCAGGAAGCCAGGCTTGATGCGTTCGCGTTGGACTCCCCAGCCGTCGTCGCTCAGCTAATGGAGGGCAGCCCTGGCTGCGGTGGGAACCCACTTCCCTTGCATGTGCTGTCAGTCTGTTTTCTCCTGAGCAGCCGTGCTTTCTTCCTCTCTGGAATTTGCAAGCACACCGAGGTTTATTTTTATACCGTTGCCATGAAATGTCTGAGAAAACTCCCCAGGGCGCTTCTCAGGATGGGGCAGCCTGCCGGTCAGCACTTTCTCCACCACATGTGCCCAGCTGTGGCAGCAGAAACCCAAAGGCTGTGGGATGGAGATGCTGGTGTTCCGACCACAGAGGCAGAGCGGGGAGGATCCTGGGGATTTGCCAGCCATACCTGCGACGTGATTTTCTATTTCCCAGTGCAAGAGCTTTCTCTGGTCTAGGAGCCCAAAAAGGAACAGAAGTGAAAGCAAACCCCCAGCCTAATGCCAAGAGCCCTTATCATGGTCTTTAGGCACATTAGAAACATGGGCCCTTCCTCCCCAAAACATGGACCTGCACCAGGGTGCATGGCGTGTGAGTGGGGAGGGCTGGGTTTTTGCTCCGCTTCACCCCTCGGCCAGGCACCTGGGGCACGGCTGCATGACTCCACACAGTGGTCCGGGCCTGTCGCTGAGATTCGGGGTCTGGGTGGATGCCGCTGAGCCACAGGTAGGAGTGGTTGTCGTTTCCTGAAAAAATGTCTGTGGGTTGAAGGTTGGGCCCTGGGGAAGGGGTAGAGAATGGTTCATGGATTCCTGCCATCATGGGGAGGTCACTGCTTCCACCCCACACAAATCCCAAGGGACAGAATATTCTCCTTCCTGCAGCTCAAGATGCCCAAGATACTGGAATGGGAGACCTGGAATAATTGTCCTTGTTACAGCCATGGGCATTTCTCTTGGGCCAGGACAGCAGCCTGGGACAGAGGAAAAAGAGCACAAGGTCTGCAGCCAGACAGACTTGGGTTTGAGTCCTGTGTTCCACATTCTAGCCGCATCACCCTGGATGCATCATTTTTATTCTAACCGTGTTACTCTGACACGGTTAGTTCAGACCCTGACAGATCTACACTTTCATCATTACGCCTCTAGTTGCTTTATCTCTAAAATGGGGATACTGCAGAGATGTGAAAACACTGACAAAGTGTGGCAATCAGTCCTACACTGAGTGGAAGGTGATGGTGCCCCAACATGTCAATCAAAGCAAAACAAAACAAAAGCTGTGAAGTAAGAATAAGGTATAGAAAGTCATGCTTTTTTTTTCCTGTTGATTATATTGATTCCTTTTTCTTTTTTCTTTGAGATGGAGCCTCACTCTTATCACCCAGGCTAGAGTGCAGTGGCGCGATCTTGGCTCACTGCAACCTCTGTTGCCTGGGTTGAAGCAGTTCTCCTGCCTCAGTGTCCCAAATAGCTGGGATTGTAGGCACATGACTAATTTTTGTATTTTTAGTAGAGGCAGGGTTTTACCGTCTTGGCCAGGCTGGTCTTGAACTCCTGACCTTGTGATCCACCTGCCTCAGCCTCCCAAAGTGCTGGGACTACAGGCGTGAGCCATTGCGCCCAGCCAATTCCTTTTTCAATTTCTGAAATATCAATTTGTTTGGAAAATTATTTCCGATGCCCCTACTTTGCTGGTCTAGCAAGTGTGGGTTGAGACTGCTAGGTGGGAGCTCGCACGCTTCTGGTTTCATCCTTTTCCTTTGTTCTAGACGCTCACACCAAGATTAGGAGGCAGACTGTGCACTTGGATAGAACCTTGTTCTCCCTGCCTCGGAGTCTTAACTCACCACACTGCAGTTGCTCGCCCATGTGTATCTTCCCCTGGAGACTGTCGGTTCCATGAGGGCAGGGATCTTGTGGGCTCCGGGTCATCAGTCTGTCCAGTGCCTGGCAATACAGTTCAGTACAGTTCACTGAATGAATGACTCCTCTGGGATGAACTCTAAACAGAATGTTCTCCAGGTCCTCCAACTGGGATTCCGTTCAAGGAGACCTTCCTTTATGGTGGGGACACATTGACAGCAGGGCCATCGACACGGAAGCCATGGCCAGAGGAGGAAATGGCATTCATACCATACATCTTTTGCAAGGCTGAGAAAAATAGTTCATAAACAGAATCCAACTTATTTTGTGTTTCTCCAGGGGCAGAAGTTGTTCCCCAGTGAAAGTTATAGGGAGGTACATTTGGGCTCTTTAGGGCTCAGGCTTTTTAGAAGTATTTCTGTCTGCAAATAGAGCAGCCTGCCTCAAAATGTAGTGAGCTCTCTAGCAGAGAAAGTCAAGCAGAGACTGACCAGTTGCCTGTCAAAAGAAATGATGTACCAGGGATTGTTACCAGAGGAGAGCTGTGGACCAGATCACCTGTGTGCATTTGGTTCTTATGAGGTGAGAAGAGTCGGTAAATAGCAACGCATCTTTTGTGTGATCCTAACAGCCTGCACTTAGAATGAGAAAATCTAGTCTTGCTCGGTCTTCACCACTTAGCAGACTGTCGGTTGTGTTTCCACCACATACAGTCCAGGTACCCTCCGCCCTGCTTGTTTGCCTGGGAAAGGGCCAAATGGGATCCCTTGATCTCTGGCTCCTGCTTAAGTTTGGCCAGTGGAGGGACCGGCTGGAGGCAAAGGAACAAGAGTGGAAGAGGAAACGGTGGTAGGCAGCCTCGCTCACCACAGCTCTCACAGGTCTGATGGCTGCTTGCTGCCCCGGCTCCTTCCACCCTAGGGCTGGGCCTGGCTTCCTGCCGCTGCTAGCCCAGGGGCTCTTCATCCTAACATACCAACTGTAGAAGCTCTTTCTTTCCCAAATGGGGCAGACAGCAAAGCACCTTGAAATCAGAAGTATCGGAGCAGTCCTTGGCTCTGGTCTGTGATAGCCACTTGCCAGTTGACCAACCTTGACAACCACTTAGCCTCTTTGAACTTGAGTGTCGTAATTTTACTATGGGGCTAAAGCAACCACTCTGAAAGCTTCCTGTGAGGATTGGATGAGATCGTGTAAACACCCTCCCATTTATGGCCATACCTGTGAAGTAGCCCCTTTCCTAAACCTTCTTTAATCATCTCCATTGAGTTTTTGCAAACTTCTAGCATCTCTGCTCCTCAGTTTCCTCATGCAGAAAAAGGATTTTTTAAAAACCCACTTCCAAGGTGGCTGTGAGACAAAGGTGAGCTGGGATGAATGCAGGTGCCTAGCAGGGGGCAGGTGCAAGTGTTACCTCTGCCTTCCTTCCGCAGCTGTCCCACACGCCACCTTCTCCTGGGTAGGGCCCTCCACATTCTCGCCAAGGGTGTGCTTCTGCTGACAGTTACGATTTTGTTACAGTTTGTGTTACCGTGTATTTACAGTTTTGTTACAGTCTTCTAGCCATGCATTCCTGGTGGTTCCTCCTCAGGAAGCTGGTCCACCTTCCACACTTGCCCTCCCCACCGGCCACTTCCTCACCCTAGATAAGAAAGGTTCCTTCTCCCACCCTCCCCTCGCTTCCTGCCCGCAGAACATCTCGCCAGCCCTCCCTGCATCCCAGACCCAGACGAGGGGAGGTGGCCTGTGAGCAGTTCCTCCATGGGGTTTCCCGGCGCCCTGTCCAGGACACAGCCATGGGTGAAAAGAGAGGCACCAAGAACATGTCAGAGGAGACCCACTGTGAGCCTTCTTGTTTCAAAATAGACAGTGGATGTAAACAATGGAAATCCAGAACCCTCCTAATTAATGCAGACACGTGAGAGATTGTTTTTCTCGGTTTTAAATATTGCTCAACCACACAATGTTTGTGGCCATAATCACAGCGTGCATAATATATTGTGTGCACCTGAACCTCTTCACACCTTTCTTTTTTCTTTCTTTTTTTTTTTGAAAGAAAGAAAAAGGAGAAAGAGCAAAAGAAAGAAAAAAAAAGAGGAAGAGAAAGAGGGAGAGAGAATGGGATGCTTGTTTTAATGCCCAGGCTAGAATGCAGTCTAAAAATGGGTATTAAAAACCTCTTTTATGCCAATAATTGAGCTTAACAATGGAGATCAGGAAGGAATAGGGGATGAAAATAACAAATAAGCAGCCAACCAATATTTTATTTAAACCTGTGAAATGCTGAGGAGTGATTTACTTCCAATTATGTGGTCACTTTTAAAATAGGTATAATGTGATACTGAGAAAAATGTATGTTTGGTGGATTAGATTTAACAAAATGTATTTGTTAAGTCTAGTTGTTCCAGGTCTGAGTTCAAGTCCTGGATATCCTGGTTAATTTTCTATCTCACTGATCTGTCTAATATTGGCAATGTAATGTTAAAGTCTCCCACTATTATTGTGTGGGAGTCTAAGTCTCTTTGTAAGTCATTAAGAACTTGCCCTACGTATCTGGGTGCTCCTGTAATGGGTGTATTTTATGTCAAGAAAAGTTTGATGTTTTTCATTTTAGTTAATGTTACATCTTTTGGGCGCATTCCTGGACTGAAAAACAGAACTGTACTACATTCCTAAGACATGTTCCCCAAAGCAGCTCTACATAGAAGTTCATGTGATCCTAATTACAGCCCTATCAAGTAGGTGGGTGGGTATTAATAGAACACTTGGGGGCATGAAAATCATGGTGCAGACACATTGAAAGACTTCTCCAGCATCAACAGGGAAGTAACAACAGCCTCTTTGGAAGGCAGCCCAGTACAAAGGATTTGGGAGTAATAAAACCTGGGTTTGAAACTGTGCGATTTTGGGAAATTACTTAATATCTCCCTCCCCCTCTTTCCTTATAAAAAGAAATTAGGTTGAACCGTTTGAAATTTCCAATATGCAATATTTTCGACCTACAAAAATGGCAATTTCATTTGGTTCAACCTCATAATAATGTTAACACTTAAAAGAGTTGTTCTAAGTGTAAAACCCGATACTCTATTTAAAGCATCTAGCATGGAGCTGGAATAGAGAAATGCTACATGAATGCTAGTTCTTTTTGTCCTTCCAGTGTCGAGCCTACAGCATCAACAAAATTCTATCACTCACGTCTCAGCCATCCCTTTTAAGATTCTAGACAATGTAAAATACATTATCTCAGTGTATTTTATAATATATTCACTAAAATGTCAGTGCATTTTGAAATTTTAGGAGGTAAGACAAAAACAAGTAGGTGTGTGATTACTGCTGATTTTGTAGCTTAATTCAGCAGTGCGAAGTTTTTCCTGTCTACTTCCAAGCAGAGGCACACCTGTCTTGAACTTACACATTCACAATCTTCTCAAAACCTAAACCAGGAGACTCTAGGCTTGCTTTTGGTTGCAATTTAACACCACTGTGGATTAACAGACAAATATTTCTATGAAATATTCAACACGAGCTAGGCAATATAGATCTGGTGTCTGGGGAAACTGACAATTTTAGGAAAGGCACAGAGGGGAGGAAAATGAAGCAAGGTAAAGAGGAAGCTGTAAAATGCGGCTGATGCGGAACTGGACAAACCCAACACCCAAAATTCTCAGTTCCCATGTTCTTGAATTCTCCCTACCTTCATTCTTAAGAGTTTCAAGAGACACTAAATGAGCCAAAGAGCTAAGAACCCTGGATCCAAGAATGCGGTTTTCCATCTGGTAAGGACTCCTTTTTTTTTTTTTTAATCTGTGAGCTCAACTTCCAAAGGGCATTTAAATCAATGAGAAAAGAAATGAACTATCCAGAGAAATCAATTATGATAATCAGGTAACAAAGGTCTAGCCATTTATACTCATAAAAGTAATTAGGAGTCTTGAGCATTTGTGAACATGAATGTTTTTGCTAAAGGAAATGTACATGCATTTTTATATTAATTCATCTGAAACACAGATCTTTCTTTTGCTGAAATTATTTTCCCTCTTTTACTTTTTACCTCCTTTCTCCATGAGCATTCATTGCTATGGACTTGCTACAATGTACTAGTCACAGAGCCATCAATCATTAAATAACTGTTTACTGAGTCTCCAACTTGTACTCAACACTATTTTACAGACCAGATAAACATTAAAGAAACCTTTTGTAATGCTTCCTGATGTCTTTAATATCCCCTTTCCTTAAACAAGAATCTCAGTGTTTTATAAGCTTGCCATATCCTCCAACAACTGTTACCTAATCATGTGTTGCTACATGAAAGCTTGATGAGAAGAGCAGATAAAAATATAGTCAGGGTGTGGTCATGTTTCCCTCATCAGGGGCCTCCTATTGCGCCACATTTGAAGAAGTAACAGTGATTTTGTAGGCTGTCTCATACTCTATTTTGCTGTCTCAGACTCAGCTCATGTTCTGTTTGTGATGATTAGAACTTGTGAACCTCAAGAATGAGCCAGAGTTCTTTTTGCTTACTTCTGCTGTCCACACAGCCAAAAGTCTATCTTCTTACCATATACAAATAGTAAGCAGAGTGGTCTTTGGAGACTGTGTAAAGCCAATTAACTAGGAAAGGCTTATCTGTAGGAGTCCATAGTTTTTAGCATGCTTCTAAACTAGTAGCTCTTCAGAACCTGGAAGAAAATGAATCAAATTGCATGTTTTGAACTGTATTAGCCTGAATCAAGTCATTACTATGACTCTTGCAAATGCTCCCTTAAGCAGTGAGGAAGGGAGGAGATATAGAAAGTAAAACTACCTAGTAATATAAAAGGCAATAGTAGCAAGGCCACAGTCTCAAAGAAATTAATCGTTAAGTATTGAATTTTTACACTGTGTAAAGTTCCCATCTATGCAAAGGACAACAAGGCCCTGTTGTTTGACAAATCATTTATTCAGGATCATTGGTATCGACTTGTAGTGAGTCAACAAAAGTGGAGAGTTCACATATTTCTTCTTCATTCAATAGAAAATGCTGTGTCTCCTTGGCAACTGAGATTGCTTGGTTGAATTTTCCCTTTGCTTTCTACTTAAAAGTACAAACAATGAGGGAGTCCCACCAATGGGAACTTGGTTCAGAAACAGATTTCTCTGCCTCGAATCACTGAAATACCAGATTTTGTGTGAGAGCACAATTTTGTGCTTTATTAGATTTATATAGCATCTTTACAGTCAAGTCTCAGGCAAATAATAAAAAGTAATTCGAATATAGAAAGTAGTTTTTAATGCCTGAGTTATAATTTCCTCATTAGGAGGCTTCCGAAATACAAGTGAATAAGAATTATCACCTTTAGCTAGCAAACAATGCACTTTATTTTTCAAATATAATCAACTTATATAATGAAACAACTGAGTGAAAATGTAAATATCTTTTCCCCATTAGGTAGAGTTTTCTCAGAAGCTCCTGGGCTGTGAAACTGACTTAAGCTCAAGCAAAGAGGCATAGAGTTACATTTCTCTTTCTGCACTGGCATTGGTGACTAAAGGTGATCAGGATGAGCAGATGGTGGCTAAGGTACTCGTCATGAATATCCACTTTTCTGGAGATAGAATAGCAAGGGCTGGTGTCTCCTCCTACCTCACCACTGCTACTTTTCTCCCACTTCATTGATCTATGTCAGGCTCATGTGAGAGCTGAGGGCTTGACTTCCTCTGACAGAAAGAAGACAAGTACAGTCTTAACCTGGAGGTATAGAGCCAGAGTACTTGCAAAGGCATTATTTAGATCAATATCCAATCATGTCAGTTTCCTTGTGTATGTGCTACAGAGCAGTTCCCATTTTGTAGGTCTTTTGCTGGGTCACAGTTTGACCTTTCATCTTTACACTCTAGGAAACTAATGAACTCATGAATTTAAAGGGTTTTGTTTTCCTCTCTTAGAGTGTTCCTCTTAATCCTCTTCTCACTGGCCTCTAATTTTATTTTACCTGTGGAGACACCCCAGAAGCAAGCCTTGGGTTTTACTGGGTAGCTGAATGTGCAGATAAGACAGATCATGATTTATAATCTTCCTTGACTGATACACTGCTCAAATACCAACACTCATGTGCTTCTTATTGTTGAAGGTTTCACTGTAATACTAAGTGCTGCAATAGCTCCTGAACTAGTTCAACAGTGTCCTTCAAAAATTCATGTGCACCATAAAACTCAGAGTGTGATCTTATTTGGAAATAGAGTCTTTGGATATGCAATTAGTTAAATAAAGATAAGTTATGCTGGATTAGAGTGAACCAATTAAGGACCTTATAAGAGGATAGGACACACAGAGACACAGAGAAGAAAACAATGTGACAACTGAGACAGAGACTGGAGCGATGCTGCTGCAACCACTTTCTTGCTAGGAAGATGAAAGAAAGGATTCCTCTCTAGAGTTTTTAGAGAGGGGATAGCTCTGCCAGAACCTTAATTTTGAACTTTTATTTTCCAGAATAGTGAAAAAATTAATTTATGTTGTTTTAAGCCATTCAATTTTTGTTTGTTTTACTTTTATTTACTTATCTATTTATCCATACTACATAGATGATTATTTACTTATTCTTTTTATTAATGATGTCCTCTCACCAGAATTTAAGCTTCAGGAAAGCAGGGATATGTGTGTGCGTGCATACGTATGCGTGGTTTATTTCTATAATCTCAGTGCCTAGAATAGTGCCTGCACATTAGATGCTTCATTAACATTTTTAAATAAATGAAAGGAAGGGTAGATTATCTATAGCAGAGCTCTTCATAGAAACATTCAATTCCAAAAGACAATGGATAAATAAGGGGAAATATGGGACCCAATAATTTTATCCTCAGCCCATTCATGAATAAAAGCAATTGAAAGAGATTGCTAGTTGTGAATGATCTCAGAAAATATAACATGCATGACCACGTTTTGAAAACCTTCCTGATAACAAAATTTATCCAACTAAGATGTGGTTCATAGTACAGAGCTTAAGAATGTGGAAGCTGCTTTCTGGAAAGACTAATAAACATCAATTGCCTTTTAATTATGGGTAAAACAAATAAAAAAAGAAATATTAATATGGCTTTAATTAAAGTTATAATAAAAGAATGTGAATGTTATAAATTATTAAGAAAAAACTATGCAATAGAAAAAGCAGTAAGTATTATAAATTTGGTCAATGGTTCTAGAATATAATAGTAAAAATCAGAAGGGACAAAATTGTCCTGTGTTCCTAATTTTTCACACTGCAAGCCTAAATTTTGTTGCCAAAAATCTTCTTATACATCATTGGTAGCAGTGAAAATTGGTAAAATCCCATGAGAAGGTAATTTGGCAATATCCATAAATTGTTAAAATACATACAAAAATTGAATGCAAAAAAATGATTCTAGTTTTTCAGACTGTTACTAAATCCCCTACCACACATACTCTGGACTCAAGTTTGCTGTGGCCAATGGCATAGCAGCAAAAGACACAAGAGGCTTGAAGAAACATTTGCGTGTTCCATTTCCTTTTGGTGACCCTCTGTTTCACCATGAAAACATGTCCAGGATGGGCTTCTAGGAGAAATGCTGAGGCTTTCTAGGGCCAACAGTTAGTCAACCCCCAGACATATGGGAGAACCCAGCTGAGATCAGTAGCAACGCTTAGCCAATCCACAGCTCGTTTACAGCAGACACATGAATCAATCTAGCCAAGACTAAAAGATTCTCTAAACTAATGTCATCCTATGAATAATAACAGATGTTTATCTTAAGCTATTATATTCTAGAAAAAAAACTAATATATGAAATTACCCTGTGAATTTATATTAAAGACACACTTACCTTCTCTGAAAAGAGTTGTAACAATTTTTTTCTTATTGCAAACAATGCTATGGGAATACTTATTGTAGCATTTCTCCTCAAGATAATATTTTATTGTAGCACTGTTAGCAGTAAGAAAATAATTGGAAACTGCAGAAATGATCACTAATGAGGTATGAGTTAAAAATCTTTTAAGCTGAAAGAAACGAATGTGACAATTAAAAGGCATAAATTAGATTTACATATTTTACATTATCACAACTTGTATTACTAAGTGATAAAAATGAGTTACAAAATAATACATAGACCTTTATATTTTATAAATATGCATATGAAAAAATGTTTGCAAGTATGCACAAACTGTTAACAGTTATTACTTCAGAAGAGTGAAAAATAGGGTGAAAATGAGAATGACTAATTTTTTAGTATACTTATGTATATTTTTAATTTACAATTCTATGCAGTGATTTTTGACCTTTGAAAAATAGGAAGAACTTTTTTAAATACAAGGAAGAAATTTTCTGTGAAACTACAAAGTACTCAGTATATACTTAATGTGCATGAAGTATGAGGTAGGAATACAGCCATTGGCATTCTTGCATTTGCATACCACTTCCCCAAATGTGAACTCACTGCTCTGACTTTGCTAGGGCTGAGGAATCATCATTACAATATCTGTAAAACTAGATTTATTAAGTGCATCCATATTGCTTATGAGTCATAGAAAATATGTTCATTTTCCTATCCATGTTAGAGGCTGCTTGGAGGATTGATGGAGCATTGCTTAGAAAATGTTCTGGAATTCAGATAAAGATACGTTAGTATAAATCATTACTGATTACCATATACTCACACATACTTAAGGGCTATAGATCAGAAATTATGTAAGTGAATTTTGTTTTTTTTTTTCAATCTTTCTGTTGCAGCACATGGGCTAAAATCTCCGGAAAGTTGAGCAGAGAAGCTGGGAGAAGAAGTGCTCCTTTTCTTACAGATGGAATCTTGCGATACAGCAGGGGTTACCTGGCCAAGAATGTAAGTCAGTCAGCCAGCAGTGCTTGCAGAGGGACTAAAAAGAATGAGAATGTTCAGAGCTGTGTGTTAGGTCCTGCAGGACGGAAGAAAAGATCTGATCCATAAAGGGGTCTTTGACCTTGGGGAATGACAGTTGGCAGTTACGCTGCTTCTCAGTTACATCTTGTGCTGTCCCAGGTTTACTTCATGGTCACCCCAACTTTCTTTGCCATATCTTTTATAAGACTTCTACTTACTACTGGATATCATCATCTTTTGGTAAATATAAATTCTGCTTAAGATAACTAAGACAGACAAGGGAGCTGTCTGCACACTGTGATTAGGCATGCATCAATTCAGAGCTCCATGCTGCTAGCTCCTGTATTCCACTGAGCTCTGAGGGAGGAAACAGGAAAAGAGAGGAGAATTCACCTGTCCAATTACAACCTACTCTGCAGCACAAAGTACTGCAAATTCCACACTGTGTATCTCTGTAATTGAAGGAGCACTTGTGAAATCCGAGACATCCCAGTTTTTGATTCAGTATCCAAAACAAATCTGAACTTTTAATTAAATTTTGGTCTTTTTCCTTCTTGTTTCCAAATGAATAGTTACAACAGCAAACTTATTGGCTGAAAAGTTGTTTCCTACTTTTGCACTTTGAAGTGCATCAGACAGTAGTGTGTATGAGTGTGGATCTTGTTGAGTTTGGTTAATGAGTCATTACTGATTGACATTGCAGTGGTCCTGCCAATGGAAGAGAAATAAGTGTGCTGTGTATTGTCATGTTCACCTCCACCTTTTACAGAGGCATATTTAGCCCTTAGTAGGTAAGAACTTTTTAACAAGGGTTTAAGAGGTCCTAGAGTCTGTGTAAAAGACAAAAGTCCAAAAGTGAAGCAGAAGGCATCTAGCTTCTTATTTAGGACTGACATGGGAAGCTTCTGGATTTGATAGGGGGTACACCGAAGTCTGCATCTCAAGTCCTAGTCCTTGCTCTGCATTAACTGCTGGTATGTTATTTTTCAAGTTATTCAACCTCCCAGGATCACAACTTACTTATTTGAAAACTGAATTGTAGAATCACAACGTTGAATACCATCTTAAGAGCCAATTAGTTAAACTTTCTTTCCAGACGTGTTCTGCATGATCTCAAATGTACCTCTAAACTATAGCTTCCTGAAATTCCATTATTCTTGAAGGAACACAGAGTGGAACAAAGAAAATTCAAAGGACTAAAATCCCTCTCCACCTCGACCACCAGCATTGACACTCCATCACTTATGGACTGCATCAAACCGTCCTCAGAGGGGAGGAAGGTGCTGTCAAGACTAGCAGCATGTGTCCCTCTCTTCATTGCAAGATGAGATATAAGAGAGGAGAAAAGTGGCAGACAGAAGATTAGTAGACAGCAGGTGTCACCATACTGCTCTACACGCAAGCTGTTACCACTAGATCTTGCTTTCTCCTTCTTGTTTTAAGCCTTTATAGTTTTACAAATCCTGCTGCCTTTGCATCCATGGTAGGAAAAAATTAGTCATGATAATCCTTCAAATACCTTTATAAGGCTGTGGATTGAATGTACCAAGGGAGGTACCTTTACTGAAGTTGTCTCTAATAAGGGACAAGGCCAGTAAAGTTAAGTAAAAATGTTAAGATTATTGATGAGCTTGAGCCAAGAAAATGCAGGGGAACAGTGTAAAAATATCTTTAGATAAAGAAAACAAAATAAAATAAGGGCTGGTGTATGCACTACTTTATCTATTCACAACTATAAAATAATATAATCAGAAAAGTGCTCAAAATTCTCTGTAATCAAGGACTTCTCCTGCTGGTTAGAATGAAAAATAATGTGGAAGACTTTTGGTCCTCTAGTAATATCCAAGTGTATAATTTTTTTGCGACAGGGTCTTGCTTTATTGTCCAAGCTGGAACGCAATTCCATGATATTGGCTCACTGCAGCCTCTGCCTCCCAAGCTCAAGCCATCCTCATGCCTCAGCCTCCAAAGTAGCAGGGACTATAGGCATGTGCCACCACGCCTGGCTAATTTTTGTATTTTTTGTAGAGACAGAGTTCGCCCGGTTGCCCAGGCTGGTCTTGAACTCCTGAGCTCAAGTGATCCACCTTCCTTGGCCTCCCAAAGTGCTGGAACTAAAACCATGGGCCACCACATCAGCCTACCGTTTTGAATATGCATGAAGTTATATAGTTTGGATGTGCTCATTTTACTATATTAAAGTATATTTCCGTAAAAAAACAGTAGGCATGAAAACATAATATTCTTTCATTTTTGTCTTCATCTGAAGTTTCAAGTTCAAAAGCAGGTTATTCAGTAAAAAGAATTGCAATGTTCTTCTCCAGTGTCAATTAACCAGTCTCCTCAGACAGAAATATCTTCAGATGGTGCTAATGCAAATCTCAATTTCAAATCATTTTAGAAGACTGAGATCCATGCCCACAAATGCTTCAGAATGGGGTGGGGGGCAAGACTTTCAATCACACACAACCCTAGCACTTATTTTGATTGTGTTATAATCCAGTCTTTCTGCACCTAGGCTTCCTTCTTAAAAGACAATCCAGCATCATGGTTAAAAGACAGACTTTCTACTACTACTACTTACATTCTTGGTGACAGTGGGCAATTTAGCTGACTTCTCTGTGTTTTAGTTTCTTCAACTTTAAAATGGGCACTGTTATGGTTATAATTGTGTCCCACAAAAAGATGCTGAAATTCTAACCTCCAATATGTGTGCATATGCCCTTATTTAGAAATAGGGTCTTTACAGATGAACAATTTAAGATGAAGTCATTAGGGCAGGCCCTAAGCCAATATGATTAGTGTCCTTATAAAAAGAGAAATTTGGACTCAAGAGACAAATACATACCAAGGAGAGACAATGTGACACAGGACCAAGCCAACAAATCAAGGAACACCTGAGGCTACTAGAAACTAGGAGAGAGGTCCAGAGCAGTGCCACATAGCCCTCAGAAGAAATCTACTCTGCTAACACCTTGACTGGACTTGTACCTCCAGAACTGTGAGGCAATACATGTCTGTTCTTGAAGCCACCCAGTTGATGGTGCTTTATTATGGCAGCCCTAGGAAATTAACATGGGGAATGATATGGTTTGGCTGTGTCCCCACCTAAATCTCATCATGAATTATAGCTCCCATAATACCCACGTGTTGTGGGAAGGACCCAGTGGGAGATAACTGAATCATGGGGGGCAGTTTCCCCCATACTGTTCTCGTGGTAGTGAATAAGTCTCACAAGATCTGATGGTTTTATAAGGGGAAACCCCTTTTGCTGGGCTCTCTGATCCTCTCTTGCCACCTCCACATAAGAAATGCCTTCTGGCTTCCACCATGATTGTAAGGTCTCCACAGTCCCATGGAACTGTGAGTCCATTAAACCTCTTTTTCTTCCCAGTCTTGGGTATGTCTTTATCAGCAGCATGAAAATGGACTAAAATAGGGACCAATGATAACATTTACCTCATGAACTTTTTATGAGAATTGAACGATTTTTTTTTATTATACTTTAAGTTCTGTAGTACATATGCAGATCTTGCAGGATTGCTGCATAGGTACGCACATGCCATGGTGATTTGCTGCCTCCATCCCCCAGCCACCTGCGTCAGGCATTTCTCCCAATGTTGTCCCTCCCTAACCTCCCCACCTCCTGTTATCCCTCCCCTAGCCCCCAACCCCCCAACAGACCCCAGTGTATGATGTTCACCTCTCTGTGTCTATGTGTTCTCACTGTTCAACACCCACCTATGAGTGAGAACATGCAGTGTTTGGTTTTCTGTTCTTGTCTCAGTTTGCTGAGAATGATGGTTTCCAGATTCATCCATGTCCCTACAAAGGACATGAACTCATCCTTTTTTATGGCTGC
>CAUYQU010001761.1:0-21253 GCA_963574635.1 Cheracebus regulus | reverse complement strand
GACCCGTGTTGCTCCTTCTCCGGGAATCTCCCAGTCTGTGGGCATCAAAAATTCGTCTGCAATTGCGGCATCCACTCACTCTCTGCGCTTTCACTGGGAGCTACAATCCTGAGCTGCTGCTACGCAGCCATCTTGGATCTCTCTCCCTTAATTTTTTTTTGAGACAGAATCTCGCTCTGTTGCCCAGGCTGGAGTGCAGTGGCATGATCTCGGCTCACTGCAACCTCACCTCCCAGGTTCAAGTGATCCTCCTGCCTCGGTCTCCCTGAGTAGCTGGGACTATAGGCTTGAACCACCATGCCCAGCTAATTTTTATATTTTTAGTAGAGACGGGGTTTCACCATGTTGACCAGGCTGGTCTTGAACTCTTGACCTCAGGTGATCTGCCTTCCTCAATCTCCCAAAATGCTGGAATTACAGGGGCGAGCCACTGAGACTGGCCTTCATTTTTAATTTTTATGAATATTATCAATTTGCCTCTTAAAAAGGTTGTACCACTTTATGTGGCCACATACACTTCATGTGATGCCTGTATACTTGTCCAAACTGGGTATTATTGAGCTTTTAATTTTTGCTAATCTACTATGTGAAAATGGCATTATATTTTTCTGATTTATGCTTATATAATTCTGAGAGAAATGGAACTTGATTTTTTTTTTTTTTTGAGACAAGATCTTGAATTCCAGGATACTACATAGGAATGAAAACAAAAACAAAAGCAACAACAACAAAAAGAGATGAGTTCAGACTGTTACCCAGGCTGGAGTGCAGTGGTGTGATCTCTGCTCACTGCAAACTCCGCCTCTTGGGTTCAAGC
The DNA here is from genome assembly GCA_963574635.1 of Cheracebus regulus. Taxonomy (NCBI): domain Eukaryota; kingdom Metazoa; phylum Chordata; class Mammalia; order Primates; family Pitheciidae; genus Cheracebus; species Cheracebus regulus. The sequence goes on along the minus strand of CAUYQU010001761.1, from coordinate 20,436 downwards.
TTCTACTGCTTCAGCTCCCAAGTGGCTGGGGCTATGGGCATGCATCACCACACCTGGCTAATTTTTGCATTTTTAGTAGAGACGGGGTTTCATCATGTTGGCCAGGCTGGTCTTGAACTCCTGACCTTGAACGATCCCCCTGCCTTGGCCTCCCAGAGTTTTGGAATTGCAGGTGTGAGCCACCGTGCCCAGCCAGGAACATTTTATAATGTTAAAAAGGATCCTGTAGGCTGGGCGCAGTGGCTCACACCTGTAATCCCGGCACTTTGGGAGGCTGAGGCAGGTGGATTGCCTGAGGTCAGGAGTTCGTGACCAGCCTGGCCAACATGGTGAAACCCTGCTGCTACTAAAAATACAAAAAATTAGTCGGGCTTGGTGGTGGGTGCCTGTAATCCCAGCTATTTGGGAGGCTGAGGCAGAAGAATTGCTTGAATCCAGGAGACAGAGGTTGCAGTGAGCTGAGATCACACCATTGCACTCCAGCCTGGGCAACAGAGCAAGACTCCGTCAAAAAAAAAAAATAAAAGAATCCTGTAGATATTTTAATTGGGATCATATAAAAGATGTATTTTAGGGAAAATTGACATTTTTACCTGATTGAGACTTTCTCTTTAAGAAAAATATATATTTATTCAATTTTCTATTTATTCAAGTTTTTAAAAATATCCCTGTGGTGTAATATGAAATATATGGTTGTCATTTCATATCCATGGGAATTGGTTCCAGGACCCCCTCAGATACCAAAATCCTTAGATGCTCAAGAACCTTTTTTTGTAGAGATAGGGTCTCATTATGTTGCCCAGGCTGGTCTTGAACTCTGGGCTCAAGCGATCCTCTCGTGAGCCACCATGCCCGGCCTCAAGTCCCTTATATAAAATCAGATAGCCGGGCGCGGTGACTCACGCCTGTAATCCTAGCACTTTGGGAGGCCGAGGTGGGTGGATCACCTGAGGTCAGGAGTTCAAGACCAGCCTGACCATCATAGTGAAACCCCATCTTAAAAAAACAAAACAAAACAAAACAGATAGTATTTGCATATAACCTGTGCACATCCTCCTGTGTGCTTTAAATTACAAGTAACTCTAGGTTACTTGTAATACATAATGCAATGCCTACTCATCACTTCCTTCACATGGATTCATGTAGTACTTAGCATGTGGCAAAATTCAAGTTTTGCTTTTTGGGACTTTGTGGAATTTTTTCTTCAAATATTTTTGGTCCTAGGTTGGTTGAATCCAGGGCTGTGAAACCCACTGATACTGATGTGGTGTTTGGCCTTTGTTTCATTTCTGTGACAGCTCCTTTTTTTTTTTTTTGAGACAGTCTCGCTCTGTCACCCAGGCTGGAGTACAGTGGCTTGATCTCGGCTCACTACAGCTTCTGCCTCCTACACTCAAGCCATTCTCCTGCTTCAGCCTTCCAAGTAGCTGGGACTACAAGTGTGCACTACCACACCCAGCTAATTTTTGTCATTTTTTTTCTTTTTTTGAGATGGAGTCCTACTCTGTAGCCCAGGCTGGAGTGCAATGGCACAATCTTGGCTCACCACAACCTCTGCCTCCCAGGTTCAAGGGATTCTCCTGTCTCAGCCTCCCGAGGAGCTGGGATTACAGGCACCCACCAAAACACCTGGCTAATTTTTGTATTTTTAGTGGAGACAGGGTTTCACCATATTGGCCAGGCTGGTCTCAAACTCCTGACCTCAAGTGATCCGCCTGCCTCAGCCTCCCGAAGTGTTGGGATTACACGTGTGAGCCACTGCACTCCTCCTGCTTTTTCCTTCTTAATATTTATTTCTTTCTCTTTACTAATTGAATGCACCCCCAATATAATGTTATAGTAGCCATCCTTGCCTTCCACTGGCAGTGCTTATGGTATTTTATAATTAAGCATAAGCATGGTTGTAACTTTAAAAAAAAGTCTTTTTTAGCGCTGTCTGAATCAGTATTGTTCCCTTTAGACATTCAGTTGAGTCTTGGCTGTCTGCATCCAACTGTTGGTTCAAACCTTGAACATCACACCCTGCCTGGGGCACCCTTCTCTGGTTTGAGGTTGAACTATTGTTCAACAGTCCACTTTTTGGATGTGCTTGTTTATCTGGCAACAAGTCCTTTGATCAGAACATCCAGTTTACTGTTGCCATTGATTTCACAGGCCTATGGGAGAGACTCTGTCAAGGGCCCCCTACAAACCCAGATACCCGATGTCTTCACCATTCCCCTGATCTAGTGACCTAGCTGGATAAATGAGAAGACACAAGGGTTGTGCAAATGAGCAGCTATGTGCTGGGAGCTTCTCCAGCTTTCCGAGAAAGAGGAGGGTGGTCCCAGAAGGCTCAGACTGGGTCCAACCCTGCAGCGTCTCCTTGAGATGCTGGCAAATCCTTGGGCCAATTCCACAGCAGCTGCAGTGGTGTGCTAGTCCGAGCAGATTGTGTGAAATCTTTCCAGCTTTGCTTTCATTAAAAAAGACGGGGTTTCGCCATGTTGGTCAGGCTGGTCTTGAACTCCCGACCTCAGGTGATCCGCCCGCCTTGGCCTCCCAGAGTGCTGGGATTACAGGGGTGAACCACTGTGCCCGGCCTCGTCTTTTTTTAAAAAATAAATAAATAAATAAAAATTAAAAAAAAAAAAAAAAGGGGCAGAGTCTCGCTCTGTCACCCTGGCTGGAGTATAGTGGTTAGTGTCATCTCGGCTCACTGCAACCTCAGCCTCCCAGGTTCAAGTGATTCTCCTTTCTCAGCCTCCTGAGTAGCTGGGATGACAGGTATGCACCACCACACCCGTCTAATTTTGTATTTTTAATAGAGGTGGGGTTTCACCATGTTGGTCAGGCTGGTCTCAAACTCCTAACCTCGTGATCCACCCACCAGTACTGGGATTACAGGTATGAGCCACTACCCCCGACCTAAGAACCCCAGTTTCTAATTCTACCCTTCCCTTTGGTGTCTTCTCAGGATGTGGGCTCACTCGATGAGAAGATGAAGAGCTTGGATATAAATCAGGACTCGGAGCTCAAGTTCAATGAGTACTGGAGACTGATTGGGGAGCTGGCCAAGGAAATCAAGAAGAAGAAGGGCCGGAAGAAGTAAAGCCACCTGGCTGGGCTGGGGGTGGGCAGAGCAGGACTGGTCAGGGCAGAGCAGAACCACACTCTCCCCAAATAAAGCTTCCTCTGTGAAACACAAATGTTTCCTGCTTGCACCCCACGCTGATTTCTTTTCTTGAGACCAGGGGTGGGAAAGCTCTCCCTTGACCTGAGGATGCATCTGAAAATTATGAGCCCCTTGAGGACAGGGAATGTTACTTGTCTTTGAACATTCTGCAGTATCTAGTACCAGGTCTTAAACAGAGCAGGTGCCCAATAAGTGGTTGAATGAATATCTGAAAAGTAGAGGCAGAGAGCGAGGCATGGTGGCTTATGCCTGTAGTCCTAGCACTTTGGGAGGCCAAGGTGTGCAATCATTGAGGTCAGGAGTTCGAGACCAGCCTGGCCAACACGATGAAAGCTCATCTCTACTAAAAATATAAAAATTAGCTGGGCATGGTGGCTGGCACCTTTAATCCCAGCTACTCAGGAGGCTGAGGCAGGAGAATCACTTGAACACAGGAGGAGGACTTTGCAGTGAGCCGAGATCTCACCATTGCAATCCAGCCCAGGGCACAGGAGTAAAACTCCAACTCAAAAAAAAAAAAAAAAAAAAAAAGACCCGGTGTGGTGGCTCCCGCCTGTAATCCCAGCACTTTGGGAGGCTGAGGTGGGCGGATCACGAGGTCAGGAGATGAAGACCAGCCTGGCCAACATGATGAAACCCCTACTAAAAATACAAAAATTAGCCAGGCGTGGTGGTGGATGCCTGTAGTCCCAGCTATTCAGGAGGCTGAGGCAGGAGAATCACTTCAACCCGGGAGGCAGAGGTTGCAGTGAGCTGAGAGTACACTACTGTATTCCAGCTGGGGGGACGAGAGAGAGACTTTGTCTCAAACAGAAAATAAATAAATAAAAAATAAAGAAAAGTAGAGGCAGAGAGGTAGGGCAGGTAGGACGACTCAGGGCTCAGCTGCACGGTCCTGCTCTGCTTGCTTTATCCTGGAGTGTGTCCTGTGGATGACAGTGATAGTGGTAAACACGTATGGAGGGTTCACTAAGTACCAGGCACAGTGCTAAACATGTTGCCTGCATTATCTTAGTTAATTGTCACAGCACTTTGAGGAAGGCACTATTTTTAACTGCTGTATTAAAGATCAGGACACAGATTGTAGATAAAATTTTTTTTTATTTTTTATTTTTTGAGATGGAGTCTTGCTGTGTTGCCCAGGCTGGAGGGCAGTGGCACGATCTCAGCTTGCTGCAAGCTCCACCTCCCGGGTTCGAGTGATTCTCCTGCCTCAGCTTCCCACGTAGTTGGGATTACAGGTGCATGCTACCACGCCCGGCTAATTTTTGTGTTGTTAGTAGAGACAGGGTCTCACCATGTTGGCCAGGCTGGTCTTCATCTCCTGACCTCATGATCTGCTCACGCTGGCCAAAGTGCTGGGATTACAGCTGTGAGCCACTGCGCCCGGCCAGGTAAAGTCTTAAAGACAAGAATAGCTGGATTCCAGAGCTCTGATTAACCAGGATCCTCTCTGGCTGGGTGCTCAGGAGCACTGGACTCTCCTCCTCTTACCTCCAGAGCAGCGGGGAAGCAAAAGGAGTGGCCCGATGCTCTGCTCGAGGACCGTGGAGTGAAGGTGTGGTGGTGTCACCAGAGACAGAACTTGCCTTCCTGGCTTGAGGGGCATATGGTGGGCACGGCCACCACCAGAGGGAGCAGGGGCAGGCAGCTCAGTGGCCGGCCTCCCAGGGCTGTCACTGCCTCACTGGCAGGCATCCATGTGGGGTGGCTGTGAGTCCAGAGGAACCTTTAGGCTGAGGGAGCTCCCTGTCACACACCAAGAGAGGGTTCCAGACAGCCCTCAGAGGGACCTCCAGACTGGGAATCCGAAGGGCCATCGGTGGAGTCATTTCAGAGGGGCTCCTGCACTGAAGGGCTCCCTCACCCTGAGAAGCCCTGTGAGGGAACCCCAGACTGAGCCTCCTCCAGGGGAACCCAGGCTGAGTCACTCTCAGAGGAGCCCACAGGCTGAGAGACCCTCAGAGGGACCTGCAGGTTGAAGCCCTTCAGAGGAAATCTCCGAATGAGACACCGCTGGAAGGTCCTCTTCCTCTGAGACACAGAGGGCCCCGGGTTGAGAAGGTGACATCCGGAGGAATGCAGGGGGGTGTGCTGTGATCTCAGTGTTCGGGAAAGGATCCCAGGAACTTTGGCTCTGGGCCGCACCCCATCCTTGCCCTGACTCATGCCGACTGCCCTGCCCTTCTTTCTACCCCATCCCGGTGACTTCAGGTTCTAGGTGTCTGGGCCTGGGCAGGTGAGGAGGGCCACTGGGGTTGGGCTCTCCGGGATGGATGGGGGGCTGCTGGGTCCTGGATGGGGGGGTGTTGCTCTGCAGCAAGGTTAGGGGAGGCATGGGGCTCTGAGGGAGTGAGGGAGAAACACGCGGCCCGACCAGTTTGGAGTGGGCGGTAGCTGCCAAGCAGCCCACGTGGGCCTGGCAGTTGTGCACTCTGGGCCCCTGAAGGGAGCTGAAGGGAGGTCAGGCCAACACTCACTCAGTCTGCCTCCCTCCACCAGGCTGTTCTCCGGCTTCCTCCCCCTGATCCGAGTTCTCTCCATTCATCTCTCTGCCTCCAGGACTGGTGAAGGCTGGGCTCTGGGATCCAGCAGGCTTGAGTGTCAGTATCCAAACTGGGCCTGGCTGGGAGGAGCGTGTGTGTGTGTGTGTGTGTGTGTGTGTGTGTGTGTGTGTGTGTGTGTGTGTGAGAGAGAGAGAGAGAGAGAGAGAGAGAGAGAGAGAGAGACACATACAGACAGCCACACACAGAAGGTACAGAGGCTCCTGCCTCTCCTGGTTGCAGATTCAGACCCCCTCTCCTTCCCTGCATTACAGTTCCCCAGGGCCCTTCCACTTCCTAGGGTGACCCCATGGGGTTTCCAAGCCCTCCCTGTCTCCCCAGCCTTCTGGCCTCTGTTTCTCTGACTCCACATGCTTATCTGAGGCCAGGGTCTTCCCAGCCCCAGGTCTCTGTGGCTCCCTCCTCATGGCAGGGTCGGGGAGGGCTCTGGAACTTCGGCCAGTGGAGGGTGGGGCCCATAAAGCTGGCTCCCAGCCCAGGCTGCTGCAATAGCAGGGGTGGCTTAGGCCCAGCCCCTGGCCTCCCCTCCCTTCCCCCAGGTATAAGAGCTGAGCTCAGGTGAGTTGGTTCCTCCTGCCCTGTCTCAGCGGCTGCCAGCAGGTAAGGAAACCCAGGGCTTTTCACCCACATTTACTGCCTGCTGTCCAGAGGGCACACTTAGGGTAAGGGCTAGGGGATCAGATACTGGAGGTCGGCGTGTGTGTTTCAAGCAGAGGTGGGTGGTTGGAGGAGGTGGAAAGAATGAGGCTAAGGTGAGGCCCAAGGGATTCCCCCTAGATGCACTGGCCGAGGGGATGTGACCTTGGTTCTTGAAACCCAGGAGGGGCCTGGGCCTGTGTGGAGTTGGTTTTGACCCCATGGTGAGGCACAAAATATCTGAGGGGGAGCCAAAGGGGGCAGTTGAGAAAGAAATGCTAGACTCTCCCCTCAGCTCAGGCATGCCCCCTCTTCTAGGCAGATCATGAGCCATCAGCTCCTCTGGGGCCAGCTATAGGACGACAGAACTCTCACCAAAGGACCAGACGCAGTGGGCACCATGGGACAGTGTCGGTCAGCCAATGCAGAGGTGGGCTCATTCACTCCTGGCCTTTCTGCTTCCACACTCCTCTCCTTCACCCTGGGGGTCTATGTCCCCCACTGACTTCTGCCCTTCACCTTGGCCTTGCCCTGCACCCCAGACCCTGCTAGTGAGATGTGAACCCCCTCCTGAGGCCCACACAGGGTGATACAGATGGAGTCCTCCTGGGAAGAGGATGCCTGGGTGCATGCTGGGACCTGCTCTGCCTGCAGCTGGGGGGTGTGGGGAGGGAAGCCTTGCCCAACCTGTGGCCGCTGTGGCCTGGAGGCCGAGCTGGGGGTTGGGGAGAGAGACCAGGTTCTGGGCTCCGGAGTGGGTGGGAGCTGTGTACACAGCCTTCCAGCTTTCTTCTGCCCTGTGGACTTTGCCAGGCTCCTGGAGAAGCAGGGTGTCGTAGGGTGCGTGGAGCTTCACTGATGTGGGTGATGTCCCCTGCCCTGCCCTCAGGATGCTCAGGAGTTCAGTGACGTGGAGAGGGCCATTGAGACCCTCATCAAGAACTTCCACCAGTACTCCGTGGAGGGTGGGAAGGAGACGCTGACCCCTTCTGAGCTACGGGACCTGGTCACCCAGCAGCTGCCCCACCTCATGCCGGTACAGAGGGAGCACACCCCACCCAGCCAGTCCCCTAACTTCCCAAGCCAGTGCTCCCAGACCCCACCCGCACTGGCACTTGCAACCCCTCACAGTTCCCCCCAGTGCTGGGTAGGCCCGGCTCTTGCCATCTGCCCCTGAGCAGGGTGGGGTGGGAAGATCTGAAAGTGTGGCCTCCCTGAGCCCTGGTGTCTTCACTCTCCTCAGAGCAACTGTGGCCTGGAAGAGAAAATTGCCAACCTGGGCAGCTGCAATGACTCCAAACTGGAGTTCGGGAGTTTCTGGGAGCTGATTGGAGAAGCGGCCAAGAGTGTGGAGCTGAAGAGCCCTGCCCGGGGGAGCTGAGGACTCCCCCTGGAATTCTTGGGGGTGCTGGGGAGAGACTGTGGGCCTGCAAAGAAAGCCCCTCTCCTCTGCCACCGCCCTGTTCCCTAGCCTGCTCCTCTCCTCATCTCTGCAACGTTCAGCTCCTAATGGCCTTCCCCAGGGTCTCTGTGTAATTCTGTCTTGAGTGCTCTGTGGAGCTCATGGGTGCCGGAGTCCCCACCAGAGGGAGGCTCAGGGAACTGGTTGGGCCAGGGATGAATATTTGAGGGATGCTGGAGGGATAAAAATTGTGTAAGAGCCAAAGGATTGGTAGTAGGGGGAGAACAGAGAGGAGCTGGGCTATGGGACATGATTTGAAGAATGGAGCTGGGAATACGGCTGGATATCTGGTATTTAAAAAGGGTCTTTAAGAACCTACCTCCTAATCTCTTCCCCAACGCAAACCATAGCTGTCCATCCAGTGCTCTCTTCCTGCCTCCAGCTCTGCCCCAGGCTGCTCCCAGACTCCGTCCCTGGGCTAGGGTGGGGAGAAGGGAGAGCAGGGTGCAGGGGGAGGAGGCTGAGGAGGGTGTGACATGGGGGAGAGGACCGGCCGGGTGCTTGGGCATTGACAGAATCATGGTTGTTTTGTATCATTTGATTAATAAAAAATAATGAAAAAAGTGAAAGATGTTGTCTTGACTGGACACCCCCTTCCCCAGGGTCCATGGGTGAGGAGAGCTTGGGGTGAGTGGCAGAGCCATCAGTAGGGTGGGGCATGTGGGGCTGGAGTGGTTGGCAGTGGAGGTGAATGGGGACTCCCTTTTACCTACGAGTTTGGGTTGGGGGTGGTACCAGGCCCAAAAGGGCGATGTGGTCCTTTCTGAGGGACAGGCTCCTCTTTGCCAGTGGGAGGGTCGTCTTATAGGAGAGGAGGACATGTGTACACACTTGGGGAAAGGATATTAGCCCAGGTGTTCTGATCCCTGGCAGACATAACAAGGGGAAGTGGGGTGGGTAGGGGTGGGGGGGGGGCTGAGAAACAGGCTGACTGGCCTGACTTTGAATCTCAGATCTGCCACTTACTGGAATTTTGGGCATGCTCTTAGTATCAGTTTCCTCATCTGTAAAATGGGGGATACGAATATTTCTTCCACAGGATTGCTAGGAGGACAGTGCCACATGGGTAAAGCACTTATCAGAGAGTCTGACACATGGCAAGTGCCTAAGGAACGAATGTCATTACCGCTGGAGTGGGCGAGGGGGCCCCTCTTTAGTTTCAGTGGCTGCCCAAGTGTAGGGAGGTCCAGCTGGAAACGGTGGGGTGTGGGGAGTTTCCAGAGGAGTCCCCTGGTGTACATGAGGGCTTTTAGGGCTGGGTCTCAGAAGAGCTGATGAGCTGGACTGGAAACAGAAGACCAGGGAGCCAGGCAGGTCCCTGGCATCTGCCTTCTGATTTGAGCACTGAGGTTGGGTGTTACTCCTGAAATCCCAATGGCAAGGAGGTTTCTGTGGCCAGTTAAGCTGGCCTGGAATGTTAACTGAACTTGTCTGTTGAGAGCTGCTGAAACTGGGCTCCCAGTGACCCAGGTGAGAAAGGCAAGTGACAGTCCTTCCCTTCCTTTCTCTACCCTGTCAGGTTCTGCTCAGTTCCTGCGGGGCTGGGAGGGTGGGGTTGGGGGAGTGCCAGCTTCTACCGCTCCCTCTGGGATGGAGGTAGGGGGGTGTGAGAAAAGGTGTGTATCCCTTTAACAAGGGCCCAACCCCAGGGCCAAATCAAGACGGAGCTCAGCCACTACCTCCCCACCGAGCCAGCTCAGCGGGCAGGGCCAGGAGGGAGTGGGACAGATTCTGGGAGTGGAGCGGGGAGGAGTCCCGCTGGGCTGAGCGCAGGGAGCTGCTTGGCAGTGCCAGAGCCCAGGCCCCAGAGCCCTGCTGGAGAGGAGGCAGACCGCGGCAGCAGGTGAGCGCCCCAGGCCCTGCCAGGGAGGTCTGTGGCTGCCCGATGGCCCCACAGTCTTGGGAGGCCAGGAGACGGGCAGTGAAGGGGGCCTGGGGAGAGGGGCCTGCCAGAGACCCAGCAGGAAGATCTCGGTAATTATTAACTTTCTCCCACAGGCCAGTTTGGGAATGGGGAGTCCTGAGGGGTTGGGGGCTGGGTGGGGTGCTGAGACCCCCCCTCCCAGGCGCAGCAGCTGACTGAGCTCCTCTCCAAGGAGAGAGCGTTTGGAAGCTTTGCCGACAGCTGCTCAACCCTCCCCAACAGAAGAGGACAAATGCGTGTTGGTCTGGGTTGGGGGTGGTCGGAGCTTGGACACAGGCCTTGCTGGGCTCTGGGAGCTGTGTCCTGGGAGACCAGATGAGGTCCAGAAGGAACCAGGCAGGTCCCAGGGAGCTGGAGATTCTAGGAAGGGCAGGCAGGGGCTGAGACGGCGTCTCCACCTCACTATCCAAGCAGGCCCTGCTGTGTTCCAGGAGCTGTTCCTGGAGAGGGACGATGAGATCCGGGAGGAACCCGAGTGAGGCTGTTCGGAGCCTGCAAGCTCCCTGGGAGGGGAAAGATAGAGGGGGAGCAGCTTCGCCACTTCAGGCCCCAGGCAGGCCCCAGCTTGACTTGCTTTGCTTGGCAGAGCCACCTGCACTATGGGAGTCTTCCCTGGCCCAGCCCAGTCGTGATGGGGGTGAGGGCAGGGGTGCGGGGAGCCGGCTCCGCCTTTCCCCACATTCTAGTAGGTGTTGGTGAGGCTAGGGCAGCTGTGTGTGTGTTTGGGGTGGGGACCGAGGCAGGATCCACACCAAACGCCTCCAACTTCACTTGTCTGGATAAAGTTCAGAGGCTGGCTTCTTGCTCCAAGAGCTGAAGTAAGTGGAAGGGCTACAGGTTACCCAAGCAGAGGGGATCAGGAATGGCAGAGGTCCTTGCTCCGTGTGTGTGTGTGTGTGTGTGTGTGTGTGTGTGTGTGTGTGTGTGTGTGTGTGTATGTATGTGCGCGCGTGTGCACGCACGACTTAGACGCAGGAGGATGGTGAGGGGTGAGGCAAGGGGTACTCACGGCCCGAGCAGGCCCCACCTGCTCCAGGAGCTGTTTCTGGAGACGGCCTCGTGAAACTGGAGAAAGAACACAGGAAGGAGCAGAGAATGGAACAGCTGAGGCTGGAGAGATTTCCTTTGAAAAAGCCTTGCTGATGGAGGTGGCATTGTCAGCCCAGTTCGACAGCACCTTCCCTATATATTGAAGGTAGAGGGGACAAATGAGTAAATGAAAAAGGGAAGGAGTGAATGCATGTGCAAGAGAGTGAATGCATTATTGAACCAGCAAGTGAATGAATGAGAGTGAATAAATGAGTCAGTGAGTGCATGAGTAAGCAAACCATGGTGCCTGAGTGAGCGAATGGATTCCAGGTAGATGGAAGGGACACAGAGAATCCACGCTTAGGCTTGACAGTGGGCTAGACTCTGGAGAGAACGGTGACTAGGAGGGACAGGAGTCTAGGGATATATCCCAACACTTGGAAAAAACGTGACTCAATAGGTGTGTGTGGGGTGGGAAGAGAAGGTGGACTTAGGAGGGTGGGGTGGACATTAGGGGCTCCAGATGGAAGGAGCCTGGGATGTGGTGGGTGGTTAGAAGGCATTTGGAGGGCGTGGGGCCCAGAATGTGGGGGTGGGAGGGTGGGGCTGGAGTGGCTGGGATCCAGGGGCATGGTGTCAGGGCAATTTGGGCTTTTGGAGAAGTCAGCAAGCTGGGCTGAGGTGGGCGGGGTGGGGGTGGGAGACTGCTGGTTGCTCAATGATGAATCAGCCAAGGGAAAGACAATGAGAACCCCGGGTAGGGCCGGAGGCATGAGGTGAGAGGGCCATCGGGGGACACGTGGTCCTGCGGCTCCCACATTGCTAAAAGGCTCCAGTCTACCCTGTTCTCTCAGGCCAGGATCTTCGTGTGGCAGGGCCAGTGCAGGGATGACCTGCTTGACCTTTCTAGGAAGGGGCTGATGGTCTAGAACATCTGCCCAACCCCCAACCCAGGAGACCCAGGCTGGTAGGGGGAATGGGGCAGCCTGGAGGAGCAGGTGGCTGCGGGATGGGTGGGGTGGCAGCTTCTGTCTTCTGGCCTTCAGGGGAGGGAGGTGGAGGAGGGTAATGCTCCTTGCCTGTACTATCCTAACCTTCCTTCAGAAAAACCTCCAGAAAAGTACTTGTCAGATGTTATCTCCAGCACAGTCCATTTTACCGAAGGTGGGGAGAGGCAGATTCCTAGGGGGAGGAGCTGGGAGCTGAAGCCCTGCAGTGCTGGAGCTCCGGCTCTGGGTCTCCCAGTGACCCTGGGAGCAGGTGGCAGTCATCTCTGGGGCTTGCCCGTGTCTTGTCCGCTTGGCTGTTGCTGGAGGCCAGGCAGGGGTTGGGTCACGGTACTGAGGAAGGCCAGGAGGAGACAGCTCAGAGAAATGACTCCAAGAAGGCTGGTGGTGGGAGACGTTGGCTGGCCTGTGGGAAGAGGGGCACCATTTCCTTCCCTTTTCCTCTCCCTGACCATTTCCCAAAAGATCCCTCACTTAGGGAGCAAGGACTGCGATGGTTCAGTGTGGGGATGTTCTCTGAATTATCATCCCATTCCCAAGGCTAGGTTGGGAATTGGTTTGGCACAGTCCTTCCAGAAAAGGGCACGGTTTTCAGAATCACCTGGAGCATTGGCCATGAACCTGAGCCACCTCCAACCCAAGGATGGCACAGCAAACAGACCATGGGTTGAACAATGGTCTTCCTCTTCATTTGTACATGTTAAAGAGTTTGTATGAAAGTCTTACAAGGGTATGGGCATGGAACCACGCAGTTACACACTTAAATAAAAGAATATGGAAAAGAGCGTGGCTTCCTGTAGTTCTGGTATGGTGTTCCATCCTCCCAGCCAGGGGCCAGAGGTTCCGGCAGGCCGAGGAGGGGAGACAAGGGCGGGAGTTTCCCTCAGAGAAGCCACAGCCTGAGTCTCCCTCTCAACTCTCCTTCCTTCTTGCTTCCTGGCCTATCCCCTCCTGGTCCCACCCTTACTTCAAAAGAGGCTTCATGAAAGAAGCAGCTTAAAAGGTGGTCAGGGATCTGCGGTACCTGTTATGAAGGCTGGAAGGAGGTGGAATATTTCTAGAACGTCTACCTTGAGGCGTCAGGCTAGGCAACGTGGGCTGGAGAGATGCAGAGATTAAAAGCAGGGGGCGGTGTATATCCAGGATTTAAAGAACTGCCCTCAAGTCTATGAGTCCTGCCGTTTAGTTCAGAAAAGACATTGGCCGTGTTTAAGAAAAGCTACGATTGTCTCAGGGAACAAGACAAGACCCAGCAAGACACTGTGGCCTCAGCAGTTAGTGGGCCCCCGCCAGTGCTAGCTGAGCGGTGAAAACAGGTGTGACTGTGGGAGTCAGGGAGGATGGCGCCCAGGGCAGGGGAAAAGCCTTGCTCCCCTTGGAGGTGCGGTTTGGGTAGGGACCGAGTGATGGGCGGGCTTCAGCTGGCTGGAGAGGGCAGGCAGCCGGCATGGGAGCAGGAATGGCCACAAGGGGCCAGTGGAAAGAAGATGGCAGGACAGCAGGCCGCGGTGGGCCTGACCGAGGAGCCTTCCCGTCCGAATCTGACTGTGGCTCGCTCAGGCCCCTGCGGTGGCTGTGTCCCTGCTTGTCCACCTCCTTTCATCAGGACCCACCAGGCGAGGGTGGCTGGAGCTCATTCCTGGGCTTGGGGGTGGGAAGGAGTCTGATTTCTCTGGTTTGACAGGCGGGGGCTCTGGGCATGGGCAGTGACTCACAGAGGAGATCCAGACCCGCCTGCTCCCCTCATATCCTGTTATTCAGAAGGCTGTATCCGCTTGGAAAGTGTCTTTTGTCCTGGGGTGAGGGGGTGACGCATGTGCCCTTTGGCAGTCTGCTGTGTCCAGGGTCTGTCGCCGGCTGGGGCAGAACAGGGCCTGGCCCCGCCTTAGGTAAAGCGGACAAACCGGGGTGTTCTTGGGTCCTGCTGTGTATTTAGGGATGGGTGTGAGGGAGGAGAGGCTAGCAGGGTGTGGCAGGGGCTGGTGGGAGAGCTGCACAAAACCTGATCCAATGGATCTGGACCTTGTCCTTTCCCAAAAGGGGCAGCCTGGGCCTGAGACGTGGGACTCACTGCCCTGGAGCCCGGCAAGGGCTTGGGGAAGGCCTAGGTCTTCCTTTCTGCTTTGTTGCCTGGGGCTGGGGTCTCAGCCAGTCCTGGGAGTGGGAGGCAGAAGCCTCTGTGTCTGACCTCCATGGCTCATCGCAGCGGTCCCAGCCACGCTTGCCCCCAGGTGAGGTGGACCAGCTGTGGAGCCAGGGCGGGAGAGCAGGGGGACCCTTCTCCTCTTCCCAAGGGGTCCTCTTGCCCCCTAGGGCTCTGACACTAGGGATCTTGCTCCCTAGGGCTGGAACCTGGTGCCTGGGGCTGGGGCAGGGCCTGGAGAACCTGTTGAGGCAGTTGAACTGGGGAACACCTGGATTAGAGGAGCCGCATAGTTCTCATTCCAGGGCTCACCTCCTTTCCCCCACCCACTCCGTGTTTCCCTTTTCCTGCCACCTTCTTCTCCAGGGACTAGGAGCAGGGGAGGAGGAGGGACCCAGGGCCTAGGGTGGGCGTGGAGAAGGAGGTATGGCCTGTGGGGGTCGTCAGGCCTCCAAGTCCAAGCCTGGCCATTATAGCCTTGGTGACCCCTACATACACCTCTGGATGGCCCCCAGGGGCCAGAAAGTCTGACGTAACCAGATGGCCACAAAGAGAAGTGAAACAACTTGTTCCTGCTTCAACTAATTGCTCTCCCGCAGCAACCTGCAACCATTGCTCCTTCTGAGCCTTTCGAAATTTCCCCCCTGGACATTGGGTTTCTCAGGACCCCCACCCCTGTAACTATGTCATTTACACCACCCTCCCCTCTGCCTGCAACCAATAGCCCCCACCCTTATGATACCCCTACCCTTGTGACCATGCATCCCGTGACGCCCTTCCCCTCCCTAAAATACATCACTACCTTTAATGAACCATTTGCCCCAGCCTACGTAACCAGTCCCCTTTCCTACTGCCCTTGTCTGACTCCTGTCTCAGACTTGGCCCGCTTGTACCCACGTGCGAAATAAAACGGCTTCGTTGCCCACACAAAGCCTGCCTGGTGGTCTCTACTCGAGCGACACGCCTCACAGGGGTCTCTTCTCATCTCCCCTCCTCCTGGCGTCCAGGCCTGGCGAGCAGGCGAAGCAGGGAGATGTCAGACTGCTACACTGAGCTGGAGAAGGCGATCATTGTCCTGGTGGAAAACTTCTACAAATATGTGTCTAAGTACAGCCTGGTCAAGAACAAGATCAGCAAGAGCAGCTTCCGTGAGATGCTCCAGAAAGAGTTGAACCACATGCTCTCGGTACGGCCTCTCACCCAGGGCTTTGCCTCCCTCTCCCCTCCCCTCCCCTGCAAGCCTCTGACCTCTCAGGCTGTCTTTCCCTGCTGAGGCCTCTATCCTTCCAGAGCTCCCCTAGCTCCAGGGTCTCCTCCACCCCCAGACCTCTGTCTTCTCAGGATGCGCAGGCCTATCCAGAGAGGACTGGGTTTGTGTTTTCCAAGGGAAGCAGCTGTCCACGCCAGATCCTGGGACGCTGCCTGGAGTCCTGCCTGGAGTCTCTCTGGGGCTTCCAGCCTCAGCATTGCTGACCCTTGCTTCCTCCCCAGGACACAGGGAACCGGAAGGCTGCGGATAAGCTCATCCAGAACCTGGATGCCAATCACGATGGGCGCATCAGCTTCGACGAGTACTGGACCTTGATAGGCGGCATCACCGGCCCCATCGCCAACCTCATCCGTGAGCAAGAGCAGCAGAGCGCCAGCTAGAGGACCCCTGGCCACACCTTCCGGCACCAGCCCCATGCCCCGCCCTGTGTTCTCCCCAGGCTCCCTCCTCAGCCTCTTGCCCACCCAGGACCCTCTACTCTCTTCCCCCTCCAGACCTTCCTCTGACCCTTGCTGAACTGGGGTCCCTTTGTGAGTGTCTCAGTCTAGGGGTACCTCTCTCCCTGGGGGTTCTTAGTCCCTGGAGTTACCAGGCCCTTGGGGCCCCTCTGTGAGATCTCAATGCTGTCTGGGGACCCTAAGAGTTTTCTCACCTGTTCAGTCCCATCTAACCTTCCAGTGTCTGATGTTCCTGCCCAATTCCTGCCTGATTCTGGGTCCGTCCTGACCTTTAGCCTGCTGCTTGAGGTCTCCCTGCTCTTGGTGGGAACAGCAGCAGAGACCTCTCCACTTTCCCTTAGCCCCTCTGCTGGGTAGAGAGGCACTTTCAGGGACTTCCCTCCTGCTGCCTCTTCATCTGGGAATGAGCTAAGCAAGGCTGAGCCTCCTCCCATTGCCTGAAATAATGGTGATAGAAAGGCCGGATTTGGAGTTTGTATCCCCTGGTCCCTTTGGGATGCTCATTAAAACCTTCCCACCCCTTGGAAACGTTTTATGCCTTGGTGGTCTTAGCCCTAGGCCCTGTGACAAGGGAGAATCTCATAGAAAAACCTCAAAGGCAGAGCAAGAAAGAAGCCAGGACTCTTGGATTCCAACAGGCACTGTCAGCTGTGGGCCAGCACCTCCCGCCATCCCCCTCCATGAAGGGCCAAAGGCCTTAGGTCACCATCTCCAGGCCCTTGTAGCCCAGACTCATATTCGACTTCCAGGCACACAATAAGTCCCATTTAGACCTCACTGTGATTCCACGAAAGAGGGACCATGACTCTTAGTCTTTTTTTTTTTTTTTCTTTTTTGAGACAGATTCTCATTCATTTGCCCTGGCTGGAGTACAGTGGTGTGATCTCGGCTCACTGCAACTTCTGCCTCCCGGGTTCAAGAGATTCTCCTGCCTCAGCCTCTTGAGTAGCTGGGACTACAGGTGCCCACTACCACGCCTGACTAATGTTTGTAATTGTAGTAGAGACAGAGTTTTACCATATTGGTCAGGCTGGTCTCAAACTCCTGACCTCAGGTGATCCACCCAAAGTGTTGGAATTACAGGCGTGAGCCACCAAGCCCAGCCTTTTTTTTTCTCAAGGAGTGGAGAGTTTAATAGGCAAGAAGGGCCAGAAGGAAGGGAGAAGGAAGAAGCTCCCAGTACAGAGACAGAGGGAGGGGGGCTCCAAAGTGGAGAGAGGGAACCCCCACCTGCCACAGATACCAGCTAGGTATATATACAGAGGCTGGAGAAGGCGGTGTCTGATTTGCATAGGGCTCAGGGGATTGGTTTGACTAGGCTGTCATTCATGTAGCCCTCAGAAAAAGCTGGCCCTCTTACCCTAGTCTTTTAATATGCAAATACAGGGCACCAAGAAGTTCTACACACTCCAGGATATGTGGGGGCGGTCATGTTGTCAGGAACAAGTGGGGAAAGGCCAAGAAGGTGGCCAGAATCGTCATGTTTGGGTGGACCAATTTCTAATGGCTTGCATATGCATATCAAAGGTTGCTGTCCTGGCTCTAAGAGCCAGGGTTTACAAGAAACTTTTCTGGAAATGCTTTAAAAAAAAATGAAAACTGCCGGGCGTGGTGGCTCACACCTGTAATCCTAGCACCTTGGGAAGCCGAGGTAGGTGGATCACCTGAGGTCAGGAGTTCAAAACCAGCCTGGCCATCATGGTGAAACCCCATCTTTAAAAAAAAAAAATGAAAACTTCCCAATGACCCCTTTTCCTCTCTATCTGCCTAAGATAATTTCTATTTATTTATTTATTGAGACGGAAGTTTCACTCTTGTTGTCCAGGCTGGAGAGCAATGATGCGATCTCTGTTCACTGCAACCTCCCCCTCCCGGGTTCAAGTGATTCTCCTGCCTCAGCCTCCCAAGTAGCTGGGAGTACAGGAGCCCGCCACCATGCCCAGCTAATTTTGTATTTTTAGTAGAGACAAGGTTTCACCATGTTGGTCGGGCTGGTCTCGAACTCCTGACCTCAGGTGATCCGCCGGCCTAGGCCTCCCAAAGTGCTGGGATTACAGGCATGAGCCACTGTGCCTGGCAAGATAATTTCTTAATAACTCTTACAACAGGCTATAGTATAGGGTCCAAATATCAATACGAGGCATACAAGCAAGAGAGAGCTTAATAAAAGGGTTAACCAATTCCATAAAGAAGACTGGAATTTATTAAAGACAGATTGTAGCCACTTGGGGCTGAAGCCGGCATTTTTCCTGAGCCAGTCAACAATTTTGATTTGATTTTTAAGTATCTGTAGATTTTCCTTTACTTTACTGAGGTGTTAATCCAAAAGCAGCATGTTTCATTCAAAACTGCATCACTAGCTGTGTGCAGTGGCTCATGC
Organism: Cheracebus regulus; assembly: GCA_963574635.1. Taxonomy (NCBI): domain Eukaryota; kingdom Metazoa; phylum Chordata; class Mammalia; order Primates; family Pitheciidae; genus Cheracebus; species Cheracebus regulus. Next base: position 2,388 of record CAUYQU010001761.1, on the reverse strand, counting down.
CTGTAATCTCAGCGTTTTGGGAGGCTGAGGTGGGTGGATCACAAGGTCAGGAGTTCGAAACCAGCCTGGCCAATATGGTGAAACCCTGTCTTTACCAAAAATACAAAAATTAGCTGGGCATACTGATGCCTGCCTGTAATCCCAACTACTCTGGAGGCTGAGGCAGGAGAATTGCTTGAACCAGGACCCGGGAGGCGGAGGTTGCAGTGAGCCAAGATTGCACCACTGCACTCCAGCCTGGGCTACAGAGTGAGACTCTGTCTCAAAAAAAAAAAAAAAACAAAAACAAAAAACCCTGTATCACTAAACCCAGTAAAAAGTCCTAGCAGACTCAGCGATAGCAAAACTTTCAGGTTTCCTTTTTGTTAGTAACTATTATCCCTGCTATAAGGATAATAATTGAACAAAAAATGACAGCAATGGAAACTCTGTTTAATATTTCAGTTAGAAGGTGCTCCGTGTATAACCCTATTGCAAATAATAGAGTGAGTATAGCAATTTCCATAAGTGTGGTGTGGTAGATAATTTCCATCTAAAATTTTACTTGTCAAGCTATAGAATTCCCCTTGGAGGGGCGTCTATAAAGTTCCTTGGTTTTATTTTCCTGAACACAGAAACCTCTGGGTTATAGGCACCCTACTCACTTTTATTACCTGGCAGAATTTGCAGAATAATTGCCCAGAGCTAGTATATTGATCCAGACTTTTACATTACCGATCCTTTATTTTTTCTTCCAAGCTGCCGGAGATCACTACTTGATTCACGGGAATAAGCAGAGTTAGTCTAAAATGTAGTTGAAAACCTTGAAAACAATGAATGAGACTAGGACTTAATGACAAATGTATGATAAGCTTTGGAGCACAATTTTTCTCTCTAGTCCTCATTTTTGGTAAAAACAAATTATGAATTAACCGTTGTCTTTTTTTTTTTTTTTTTTTGAGATGGAGTTTTGCTCTCGTTACCCAGGCTGGAGTGCAATGGCACGATCTTGGCTCACTGCAACCTCCGCCTCCTGGGTTCAAGCAATTCTCCTGCCTCAGCTACTACAGGCACGCACCACCATGCCCAGCTAATTTTTGGATTTTTTTGGTAGAGACGGGGTTTCACCATGTTGACCAGGATGATCTCAATCTCTTGACCTCATGATCCACCCGCCTCGGCCTCCCAGAGTGCTGGGATTATAGGTGTGAGCCACTGTGCCCAGCTTAAACCGTAGTCTTATACTTGACCTGATTATTTGCATAAAGTGCAGCAAGAATGGCTTTGATGAAACTCTGTTTCACAAGGAATTTCAGGTAAGACTATTAAAGCCAAGCCTGGCCATGGGTTTGTATCCTCAAATACCTGTGAGTTAGTTGATTCTGTCCTCTTGAGGTCCCAGGATAAACTGAGAGCTCCCAGACTTGTTAGAAAGTGACATTCTTTACTGACCACAGGTTAGGAACCCTGTGCAGAGACTGTGTAGACAAGCTATGAGGCTAGTTCTCCCCAAGGGGCTTTCATTGTTTCTGCATGTCAAGCTTGATTCGGATAGTTTCCAAATTCTAGACGAACCACCCAGAGAAATAAACATACTCCAAAGTTTGTTCATAGAGTACACCTTACTCAATTATTAAAGGCCATAAATAGTTTAAAATAAGTTTATTTGACTCAGTCTGTTGAATGAATTTCCTTTCCCAGCCAAGGCACCAAAATGATACTGCTCTGACGAATGGAGAAACACCAGGATTCTCAGTCCTCAGGCCGGTTTAGGTAAAATGACACGGACACATGTGGAGTGGTTTTTGAGGAGTGAAGAGTTTAATAGGCAAGAAAGGGCAAGAAGGAAGAGAGACGGAAGAAGCTCCCCTGTACAGAGACAGAGGGAGAGGGGCTCCAAAGTTGAGGAGGGAACCCCCATGACCCTTAGTCTTGAGCCATGAGTGGCACTTAAGTTCTGAGTTCTCATTGGTAGACTATCCTGATACAGGGAGAAGTTGTGGGATGGGGAAGTAGAGATGCAGGGAAGAAGGCGTGTGGGAGGCCGGGAGCATGGAAGCCATGACCTGCAGCTGCTGGAGGGAACAGGTTTCTCCCCTGCTCTTGCCCTGAGGGAGAGCCCAGTGGGAAACTCAGACAGCAGAGCTGGGGATCAGTGTTTTTAAATGGGGACAGCTTAAGACTTTCCAAAAGATGCACAGGCACAATAGTTTTATTGGCACCTACTTACAGATCCTCAGCCTTCTAAGGTTGATCTGGCCTGGAACAGGGTGGCACTCAAGGTGTTGCTCCTCCTTTCCCACCCCCGTAGCTGGGATTATAGGCTGGCGCCACCACGCCCAGCTAATGTTTGCATTTTTAGTAGAGAAGGGGTTTCACCATGTTGGCCAGGCTGGTCTCGAACTCCTG
>CAUYQU010001760.1:0-19949 GCA_963574635.1 Cheracebus regulus | reverse complement strand
GTGTTCTCATTGTTCAACACCCACCTATGAGTGAGAACATGCGGTGTTTGATTTTGTGTTCTTGTGTCAGTTTGCTGAGAATGATGGTTTCCAGGTTCATCCATGTCCCTACAAAGGACACGAACTCATCGTTTTTGATGGCTGCATAATATTCCATGGTGTGTATGTGCCACATTTTCCCTGTCCAGTCTATCATTGATGGGCATTTGGGTTGGTTCCAGGTCTTTGCTATTGTAAACTGTGCTGCAATGAACATTTGTGTGCATGTGTCCTTATAGTAGAACGATTTATAATCCTTTGCATATATACCCAGTAATGGGATTGCTGGGTTAAATGGAATTTCTATTTCTAGGTCCTTGAGGAATGGCCACACTGCTTTCCACAATGGTTGAACTAGTTTACACTCCCACCAACAGTGTAAAAGTGTTCCTGTTTCTCCACATCCTCTCCAGGATCTGTTGTCTCTCGATTTTTTAATGATCGCCATTCTAACTGGCGTGAGATGGTACCTCAATGTCGTTTTGATTTGCATGTCTCTAATGACCAGTGATGATGAGCATTTTTTCATATGTTTATTGGCCTCACGTATGTCTTCTTTTGTAAAGTGTCTGTTCATATCCTTTGCCCACTTTTAAATGGGCTTGTTTGTTTTTTTCTTGTAGATCTGTTTTAGTTCATTGTAAATTCTGGATATTCGCCCTTTGTCAGATGGGTAGACTGCAAAAATTTTTTCCCATTCTATTGGTTGTTGATTCACTCTGTTTCTTTTACCATGCAAAAGCTGTGGAGTTTTATTAGGTCCCATTTGTCTATTTAACAAATCATCTCCTACATATTGGGAGGTCACAGAGATATGACAAATGGTAAAACATTCTTCCAATCCAGAATCTGTAGACATATTTGTAAAGTTACTTGGTGGTATTAATAGCTTTATGCAAAATAGTTTATATATATGATTTAATTTAATTTAATCCTTATACAAATCTGGCTGTTAGGAATCATTTTTTCCATTTTACAGGCCAGAAGACTGAGGCACAAAAAGGTTCAATTATTTTATCTATGCTTACAGGACTATTAGGTATGGGGTCAGGATTCAAAATCAGGTCTTCTTGATTTCAGTACTCAAATTATTCTCCCTTCTACAGTACTCTCATACTACTAGTAGTAGTACTACCATTACTACAAATGGATACTAATTACTGAATTCCACTTATACTTGGTACATTAAACTATACATACATTGTAGATATATGTGCATATATATTTGGTTATCCCTTGGTATCTGTGGGGGACTGGTTCTAGAATCTCTTGCAAATGCCAACCTCCATTGGATGCTTATATTAGTCTGTTTCACACTGCTGTAAAGATACTACCTGAGACTGGTCAATTTACAAAAAAAAAAAAAAGGAAATTTATCACATTTCCACATTGCTGGGGAGGCCTCAGGAGACTTAAAATCGTGGCGGAACGTAAAGGGAAAGCAAGACACATCTTACTTGGCTGCAGGAGAGCGAGAGAAAGCAAATGGGGAACTCTCAAACACTTTTAAAACCACCATCTCTCCTGAGAACTCACTCACTATCACAAGAACAGCATGGGGGAACCATCCCTATGACCCAGTCACCTCCCCGCCAGACCCCTCCCCTGACATGCGGGGATTACAACTTGAGATGAAATTTGGGTGGGGACGCAGAGCCAAACCATTATCAGTGCTTAAGTCCTGGATATAAAATAACATAGTATTAGCATAAAACCTACACACATCCTCTCATATACTTTAAATCCTGTCTAGATTCTTATAATATTTAATACAACATAAATGCTGTCTAAATAGTTGTCATGCTGTATTGTTTAGGGAATAATGACAAGAAAAATAGTGCACATGTTCAGTACAGATGCAACTTTTTAAAAAATATTTCGATTCACAGTTGTTGGCAGATAGAAAACATTTAAAAATACACAAATGTGGAACCCTCAAATATGGAGTGCCAACTGAATACAAATTTATATATGGATATATCTATCATATCTATTAACCTATATATAATATATATTTAATATACATTATAGTATAGAAATGATATATTATATGTTAATGTATTATATAACATATTATGTCAGATATATTATATATCATAAACATATTATATATAGCATATATATGTTATTGATGATGGTTATCAGAGACTGGATGGGAGGAGGGAAGGGGGAATAGGAAGATTTATTTGAAGGGTATGAAGTTTCAGTTAGACAGGAGGAATACATTTTAGAGTTCTATTGCACAGCATAGAGAGTATAGTTAATAATAATGTATTGTATATTTCAAATTGCTTAAAGAGATTTTAAATATCTTGCCACCAAAAACAATAAGTTCATGAGGTAATAAATATGTTAATTAGTTTGGCTTAATCATTCCACAATGTAAACATATATCAAAAGGTCACACTGTACCCCATAAATATATACAATTATTTGTCAATTAAAAATAAAAAAAATAGATGAGAAATGTATCCATAGTCTAGTAGCTAGTAAATTATATACCTTATATTTGAACCTAGATATAGTTAGAACCAAAATTTAACGGTTCAGCCATTGCAATGACACTGTCTTCCTGATATTTGAATCTACCAGCCTTTATGGCTGAATACAGTGCTTGATGAAACCTGAACAGCTGTGGAAAACCAGATCCAGGCACAATTTTCTGGATTTTAGAAGAAAACACTCCAGTACAGTCATCTAGCTTTCAAGATTAAACTTTCCCTGGGAAATGAGTACAACCATTACCATCACCTGTACAATGCCAGGCACACAGGCATGATTTAAAATATTTGTCTAATGTGAGGTGATAATACATTTACATATATGTGGTAGTCTAAGGAGTTGAGATTTCCAAATGACTCTATTTAGTTTTATCTAGCTATTTAGCATACTAAAGTAAATGAATGCAGCCTGCTTGGCTATCAAATCAATCTCTTAATTTTGAAGCATCCAAATGTATGTTATTTTTCTTTCTTTTTAATACAGGTCAGTGGTTCCAATAATGCCACTGATAAAGAAGTCAAAGCCTTTTAAAATTAATGTTTCACATCCTCTCAGAAATCTAGTTCTTATTTTAATTTAAAATAGAAGTTCTTTTTTTTTTTTTTAATTGTACTTTAAGTTCTGGGATACTTGTGCATAACGTGCATGTTTGTTACATAGGTATACACGTGCCGTGGTGGTTTGCTGCACCCATGAACTCATCATCTACATTAAGAATTTCTCCTAATTCTATCCCTCCCCTAACCCCCATCTCCCGACAGGCCCCGGTGTGTGATGTTTCCCTCCCTGTGTCCATGTATTCTTATTGTTCAACTCCCACTCATGAGTGAGAACATGTGGTGTTTGGTTTTCTGTTCCAAAACAGAAGTTCTTTTCTGTCTCTCTCTCCTTACTTTCAAGGAATTTCCTATTTGAAAGCAGTCAAGTGTATGTTATCATTATACTGAAAGTTTCTGAATAATTTTGAAAAAGATCAAAGTCCTTTGTTAATTGCTAAATATAAGATATTTAATCATTTCATTGTGATTTATTGGGTGAAAATAGACTATGACAGCCTACTCTAAAATTAATGTAATGGTAATAAGTGAACAAAGTAGCAAAATATAATAAGATTTTCAAATGTTAAATCAACATAGATTGTGGAGAAGTTTGTTAATATCAGTAACTTACTTCTTTCTCTTCCTTGAGAATGTAAAATTTGTTCAGTTAAATGGTGCAAATACAGACCTCTTAGTTGACTGAATTATATTAGAACAGAAAGAGGATGCCATTTTGCTCTTCACAAAACCAAGAGCTATTTTGTTTAAAAACAAGAATTTATTTGACTAGTTATTTCCCTCCTACTGTCAGTAGTCAGGTAACAGTCAGCTGGGAATGTTTTACACGTCCTCTGCTTTCCTATATTTTCAGTTTTGATATTTGAATCTATGTAACTGAAAGCACACTCACCACACTGTGCTAAATCCCAAGTGGATTTCCATGTTTCTTCAGCAAAAACTTTCTGTGAAAGCTAAGACTAATGTCTTTAAAATGGAGTTTTGAATCACTTAGTCTTATATTTTGACAGAGTAGTAGTAGTATTATGATTTCAGTGGGCAATGGTTGGCTCTCAGTATTCCTCCCATTGTGTTGATCTTGAAGCAGTGAGAACACAAAGAAAGAGTCATTTATAAATAAACTGGCTGTACATCCTGCAGCCTTGCCTCCCTGATTTGGAGATTCTCGGGTCTTCAGTCTTAACCTCCATGCTCCTATGGTGATACTAAAAATATTTATCTCAGAGAGTGGTTTCAAGGATTCAATAAGATAAAGTATATGAAGCACTTAGATTAATACCTGAAGTTTGTTAAATACCCAGTGAAGGTAAAGTATTACTACTACTGATATTTTAAATAATGCCTTTTGTATTATACCATTATTACAATTTACTACATACTTTCACATCTATTATTCCAGGCACTTCAAGTTGAAGAAAAAAGATTGTTCTCTCCTGGGATTATTTAATTGGTTCAGACTCAAATGTAGAAAAATGAGTTAAATACTATAAAGCATTAATTAACGAAAATCTAAAAATCCTAGCATTTCAATTATATTAGAATTCTCTGCTCTCAACTTGTAGGAGAAAGAAAAAAGTGAGAAAATATGGTCATATCAAATACTTATTTTTTAAAAGTTAGTTTTAGAGAAATGTAGGAATAAGACATTTTATCAATGCTTCTCTATTTCACATCATCATTCAAAATACTAGTTAATGCAAATCATTGATTGCAACAAATGTTGGAAAATTAACCCATTAAATCACTTATTTACCCATCACTCTTAAATGCCTACTATGTGCCCCACACTTGAGGGTCCTAAGTAATCAATGATACATACAATTACACTCATTTTATTCAACTTATTTTGTTAGAAATATGTAGTAATGCAGTTTTAAGGGTTTCAACAGTGAAAGCTAATCCAAGAGTATTTTAAAGATGAATTTATTTAATGAAAAATAAAATTAACAAGAATTAACCAATTCTATAAAAATTCCAATTGAGGTTTTGTTATAGGTAGAATACAGAATAACTTTTCCATTAAGTGGATATACTTTAGATTTTTTCCAGAACAATCTTATTTAAATGAAGAAGCTGGTTTTTTTAGTACTGTTGACTCATTTAATGAGGCCATAGTTACCTGAAATAATAGCAGAGCACTTAACAAACATTGAGATAGGGAAACAGTTGTCTTCACAAATTTGTGACAGTAAAGTTTTTGCAGACTACTTTGTATTAATTTTTAAAATAGCCTTACTGATATTTATAAAATTTAAATGCGTTATACCTTTCAATGCAATCACTTTGAAAAAAACTAACTTAATTTCAATGATATGGGTATCACTCCAAATAATATTTTAAAATCTTTCAAAGAATTGGGCACTGCACATTTTAAAAGTATTTCACTGGCAGCAAATTTTTACTCTTTGAGCCCAAAGCAATCTGCAACTAGCACATTAAACGAGTAAATAACAAATATATATGCTGTCATCTTTGAGGAATGATTCAAAGTTCTTTACATAAATATATGGAGTCATATAAATATTCACCTCTTTCCTCCAGTTTTCTAAGGTACTTTTACACTTAATCTTTAATTCTCTGTGATTTATTTTGATGTATGATGCATGACAAGGCTACATCCTGTTCTTCCTAAATTGTTGTTTTCTCCTGCCAGAGAGTTTATTGAATGAGTCATCGTTTTCCTTATTGGTTAAAAATGTTTTAACCAATACTTTGGGAAGAAACTGCCCAGTTCAAGATGGTCATATTTCTCTGAAAACTGCCCCCACCCCCAGCCCCCAAACCATAGAGGGGAACCACTGTGTCCTGATGGCCTGGACATTCCCAGGATGTTTCTCCTGGGGATTTGGAACAGGGACTGAGAGTTAGGTGGTCCTTGTCCCTGGAACTGGGAATATCTAAATGGAAACTGAGGATACTATGTACATGGAGAAGGAGCTCTGCAAAGGGAAAAGAAGAAAGCAGATGTGCCCAGAAAGACAGTTATAAGAAACATGTTAGGGAGCATAGAGCATGGAGACAGTGAGAATGACTCAGAAAATTATTGACACTTTCTGATTCCAGCCACTACGAAGTCTCTGCTTTTGGATGCAGGAAAATAGACTTATGGTAAAAATTCACTTTGTTTTTTATGTTAACTAGACTTAAGTTATCTTCCTTTGAATTTAAGAAGCACATTGACTAAGTGTATTGGGTTGAATTATGTTCTCCCCAAATTTATGTTCACCTGGAACCTGTGAATATAATTATGACTATTTTGAAACTAGAGTCTTTGCAGATATAATCAAGTTAAAAAGTCATATTGCATTGGGGTGGGCTCTAACCCAATGACTAGTGTCCTTACAAGAAGAGGGAAATTTGGACATAGACAAAGGGAGAATGCCATCTGCTATGGAGGCAGAAATTGGGGTGACACATTTATAAGCCAGTGCTCCCCAAGGACTGCTGATAACTACCAGAAACTAGGAAGAGGCAAATAAATTTCCTTCCCTAGGGCTTTCAGAGAAAAAAATGGCCCAACTAATAACTTGATTTTTAATTTCTGGCCTCCAGAATTGTGAAACAACAAATTTTTGTTATTTTAGCCACCCAGTTTATGTTAGTTTATTAGTGGAAACCAATATACTGATAAAGTATTTTTAGAACACCTTAGACCCTAGTTTTTAGTTTTATTTAATTGGTGTGTCTGCATATTCCTACAAGAATATCACATTGCGTTGTTTTGCTTTTTAGTATATTAATATATGGTTTGGCAGTTTAATCATTATTTCTCTTCAAATTTTTAACTATTGTTATTCCACAATGACATTGGGCTGTTTTGACAAAGTCCAGGAAATTTAAAAATGATTTGTTTCATGAGTTTTTGTTTAGCTTTTTACTGTTAATTTATTAAACTATTTCATTGTGATTAGAAAGAATGATGCTTACAATTCCTACTTTGGGGAATTTATTAAGATTTCTTTCTGATCTGGTATTTTGACAATATTGGCATGCTTATCCATGAATGTGAGAGGAGGATTTATCTTCTCTTGACAAAAACTAACATCATTGCTGTTAACACGATTTATTTAAATCCTATGTTTCACCCTATTTCTTATTCCCCTAGTCTATCAAAAACAATGAGGTGGGTACATATTTCCCAATATGACTAAAATTTTGCTAAATAGTATAACATTTTGCTTTATGTATTTAGATGTCATATTATTTAGTGGATTATATCTACGGCATTTATTTTTGAGTGTCCTTTTCATCACTACAAGATAGTTAGCTTTTCATTATTAAACTGTCCTTGACTTGAATTCTGCCTTATTTTCTGTTAGTATCATCAGCCTCTTTTTCTTTAGAATTTGTATAACTTTCCTCAATATTTTATACAAATTTTTCTATTTTTATTGTTTTTAATTGCCAAATAAATGCAATTTTGTTCAAAAAGTCAAACAAATGCAAGTATGTAGGGAAAAATCTGAAAATTCCCCTGTATCAATCACTCACAGCAACCTCTATTCCAGTGCTAATCACTTCTACCCAAATAATTAATATTAACAATTTTGTGGGTTTCTTTTCATATAACCTTCTATTTATTTATCACTATATATCTATTTACTACTTTATCCACATACTTATAAATAAAAATAAAGTTAATAAATGATTTATAGATAAAATACAAATTTACAAGTATGTATTATAAATAATAAACCCATAAATATGTGCTCTTACATACATTTAGCCACACTGCTTCCACTTACATATGTATGAAGTAGCTAAGGCAGATCAGATAAAAAGCACTGTCCATCAAAGGTACGCTGACAGCTCTATAAAATATAGAAATCATCCTTAGAATACAGAGGAGACACCCAGACATTTAGACTAGAGGACCTACGTTTTCAGAGGGGGAACCTCTAGGAGGTGAACTCACCTTTGTGGCCTTTATTCTTTGGCCATTTGTTAGTTCTAGGCATCAGGCAGGAGCTGAAACTGTGAACTTTTCACCTACAAGGAGCAACTACTGGAAAACGGAGGGTAGAAAATAGACTTGCTGGGAATCCCAAGCATATTGCCAGTTTGTATGTGTAGACTTATGGTGAGTAGGGGAGGGTTTTCAAGTACATGGCTAATTTTTTTCAGGATACTTGCTAAATGTAGGATGAGCAATTCTAGGGTTTCATTTCAACCTTGACTCAGCACAGTCCCTGATTGGGTTAAAGTGACCTGACATCACTCTATTGATCTAGCAGGAGATTGAACATTTCCTGGAGGAAGATATCTTCTGAAATCACTAAAGACTTTTAATATAGATTATGCAACATTCAAAACAATCCAAAGACATGCCAGAAAGCAAGGACACATGATTAAAACCAAGAAAAAACATGAACAATGGAAAAAGATCCATAGTAATTCAGCTATTAGAGTTAGCTAAAAAAAAGTTTAAATTATCATGATTAATACATTCAAGGAAACATAAAGAATGATAAAGAAAAACATAAAAAGATGGTAAGTTTTACCAGAGAATTAGTAATTCAAATGATTTCAAATGAATATTCCAGAAATTTAAAAATGAATCTTACTAAATAATTTTTCGGAAATTATTTTTCCATTCATTAATTTCCTACAGACATACTTTACTGGTAATAAATATAGTTTAGTACTTCTTTCCATCTAGATTTTTTCAAAAAGATCACTCCATGGAAGTATATAGAGGTATCCCTTGCTCCTTTTTATGGCTGCATATCATACAGATATACTATACATGATTTAACCAATCCCTTATTGAGGAACATTTGATTCGTTTCTCATATTTTTGTTATTGTAAATAGTGATGGAATAAGCAGCCATGTGGTGCAAAAAAGTATACTATTTTCTTCAGTATACTTTTAGGGTAGATTCCACAGTGTGAAACTCTTAAGTCAAAGGATAAATAATGTCTCATTATTTTGTGGTCATATTTTTTTTGTACACCTAGGAAAAACTATTATCTATATTATCTGCTATTAAATTAAGTGAACATCTATTATTAAGATCAGTGAATTTCCTACTGATTCTTATTTGATACCACTCAACCAGAAATCTGGTGAGAACTAAACAGTGGCAAGATTTTTGCTGTTTTTCCAGGTACTTTCCAAAACCCATATGAAGCTCCCAGTCATTCTTTTATTCTGTAAATATTTATTGAACCTTATGTGGCATAGGATAGATTCATTTTCAGCTAGCTGTTTAGATGTTTGATATTCTCTAAATCTGATTCTCCATGACATAGCTTAGAAAACAGAGATAATTTTAAAATACATCTTCAAAAAATGCACATTTATAAAAGTTACATTAAAGTAAAATGGCAAGGTCTGGGCAAACTCTGATATTTTAGCAAAAAGAAGTTCCATATTTTAAAAGAATACTATTCCTTGAGATAGTGAAATATAATCACTTTTCATGGACATATGTCAGGAAACAATATCTTTAGTTGGAGATGGTTCAGAAATTAGGACAGTTCATTACAAGTTCTTTCCAGTTAATTCAGAAAAGTCAGGCAGAAAGATTTAGGAGGAAAAAGCAGGCTTTGGAACTTCAAAGACAAAGTTAGAACTTTGCATTCATCACTTTCTACATGATTTGCCCTTGGATAATCCTCTAAGCTTCTCAATTTTCTTACCTGTACAACAAGAGTAATATTAGCTTCACTCCAGGGCTGTAGAGCAGTGGCTCAAGCATGGCCCTTGAGGCTCCAGTATTTCTCATCAATGGCAACATTTGTGACATCAAGAGCCATGCTTTTCCCCTCCCTGCCAAGTCAACAATCACACATCCAGTAACCACTGCATTCTTAGAACTTCAGCAAGCGCATTGCCCCTGTGATACTTACATTTCATATTTTATGAACAAGGCTTTTTCAATACTTAGTCCCTTGTTGTATCAGGTAATGGGTAGAACTTTGACAGCATTTCCTTCCTTTGCAGATGAACCAGTGTCTATTTGTATTAACGGAGATATTCTTCACAAGCACCTCATCCTGTAACAGTAGGCCTTATAATAACTATGCATGCATCCCCACCTATATGAAGAGGCTGTGACTTGGATGTGTGACATATCTTCAGATTAATGTAAGGCATCATTATGAGTTATCAGTCACTTGAAGATCCAGTTATATAACATCTCTTTTAACCTCCTATGTGAAAAAATATTTCTGGCATATTAAATAAGTCATTTGTCGAGAAGGCAAAGAGAGCTCTTACACTGAATTGATGAAGTGACATAATCATATTCTTCCTATTATTTTATGGTCATGGGCTTATAAGAAGAGACTTTTTTTTTTTTTTTTTAACTGATCAAAAGACATTGTTTTACAAGGACAGGAAGCCTTAAATGCTGGTGAAACTTTTTTTGTTTATTCTTCTCCAGGAGACCTTGCTCTCTCATTCAGTAGTTTAGAGAGCACAATCAGTTTCTTTTGGAAATATGCAGAAAAATAGATTGAAACTCATTAACCAAGATTCTCAGTCCCAAGGTGAACTGAATAGTGCTCATCCCCATGGAAAGCTTGCTTGATAATTTGAAGGACAGAGCCTATCTGGGTTCTAAGGCCAAGGTTTTTTTCAAACTTTTCTGACTTCAGTTCAGATTACAATTCTATCTGTAGCAGAAAGTAGTTATGGTTGTCTAGGCAGTGTTCTCTTCTCATGAGGCACACAACTAGGCTATACTACTCAGGCTTCTTGTGGTTAAGTATGGCCATGTGATCAAGTTCTAGGTCATAGAGAGTAAGTAGAAGTAATAGATACCACTTCCAAGTTTGGACCAAAAACCTCCTGTGAGAGCCTCTGTTCCTTTTTCTTTCCTTGTCCAATGCTGAAAATCCAGAAGATGACTTTCAGGCCACTAAGGGATGTTGAAGGCCCAAGATGGAAGAAACCTGTCTTTAAATTACCACACTGAATTGTTACATGAGTTATAAATCATCCTATCCTGTGTGAAGCCATTGAGCTTTGGAGGAATGTACCAGCAAGTAACCTATGCTGCATAGTAGCTTCACTCTACTCAATCCAGGCTCTAAATGGAAGTAATTTGTGTGCTATGATTTGACTGCAGCCATCACTACTCACTTTTATTCTCCCTACTCTCTTCAGTTATAACATTCATGTTTCCCAAAGTTTACTCCATGGAACCCCAATATCTAAGAATATTAACAGACATTACACTTGGTAACACTGGCGCAAGCAAGGATTAATTTGTTCATTTACTGTGGGACATATCAGGGCCTTTGTATTCTTGAGTGTCTAAGAGGGGATTACAATCAGCTGTATTTTTTCAAGCACATTTTGTAATTATACCACTTCCCATCTTCTTTTTATTGACATCTTATGGAGTATACCACTTTAATATATTCAATTTTACTGGATATAAATATTCAATTTTACTAGACTATTATCATCTAGACAATTAGATTCATATCACAGATCTTTCTACATGAGTTTTCCTGCCTCTGCACTACTGCATTTATATTAGTGTCATTAGCATTCATATTGTCTGCCATATATGAAGAGGCACCTATAGGCAATTGGTTCCCAAATTGTATGGTGATATCCTTAAAAATCAACAAAGACCATTTAGGTATCTTCCATGTGTGCTGGTCGGTTGGTGAAGGGAGGCTCCTCCACCTGTCAAAGCTAAGATATTTCTCTCCATAATTAGCAGTGGTTTCTGAAATCCCTGTGGTACTATTTATAGGCTCTCATGTTTTTAACCTAAGTATCAGGCAGTGCGTTTTTGTGGAGCAGCAACAATTAACTGGCTAAGATTTTAGTTGGGTTAAGTTGCGATTAATGCGCTGTCACATCAGCAATCAGATTTTGTGGCAACAGGACACAGCATAGTGAAGTTTTGATTAGAGGTAAGAGAAAGAAGGCGATGAAGAATTAAGTCTACAGTTACTTTGGGGTGAGGTCCAGGCAGCTAGGGGAGCAGGAGACTCTGAATCCAGGTATATCTAAGCTCTGTTTCATCCCTTAGTAATTAGGCCTTGTGTAATTTACTTTACTTCCTTAAGCTTCAGTTTTCTACCTGAAAAAGAAAGATAATAATAATATCTACTCTACAGGATATGGAGAATTAAATGAGAAATAACATAATTTGCATTAGCTATTATTATTATTGTTAGAATTATAAACTTTGTCTTTTGGATGGCACATCAAAAATAAAGCAGTTATTGACCAATGAATCGCATACTTTTGTTGAAGAAAGGAAACTTGAAGGGACATTGTTGGGAAAAGTAAGTGAGTTCTTTGTCATTAACATTCTCTCTTTCATGCTACTCAAAAATTGTGGCTGAAACATCTCTATTTATAAATGATTTATAAACATCATTCAAAAGGAAGAATTGGATTCTTTCCATAGCCTAGAAAATTGATGGATTTTGTGATTGATATACTTGTATTCAATTTTCAACTTAAGAGATATTCAATTTGATCATCTGTTTTTGGAGTTTAGGGAAGATACATTTTACATTCATTGGGCTTTCTAGGTTTTGTTGGTAGTCAATATCTAATTCAATGAAATGTCACACCTTCAATGATCTGTGAAACAAGACACTTCCAAACCAAAATTCAGAATTGTCCTTTGTACATTCTTCCCTTCATTTGTTGGCACAGCTGTTGTGTTCTATCCGGGAGGACCTGGAGAGTACATTCTTTCTGTGAGAGAGATTTGTCTTTTTAGCTCTGCTTTAAAGTTATTAAGAGAAGAATCAAGCTGACATTCAATGCTGATATATAAATACACCGAGGAAGAAAAAAGTCCTCTTGGGATAAAGGCATGGATGAAAACGTCTCTCCAGATAGCTTGGTGAAAAGTAGAATTATTTTTACTGATGTGTCAAATAGAAGATCATTTTGAAAAAATTCTCTTTCTTATTTCCCTTCAACTTGTTTTGTAGTCATTTAATCATTATCAATGGATACTTATTAAGCACCTAGAACAAATAAGGCCTACTGTTTAGCTCCAAGGTTTTTGTTCTGCTGTTTGAAGTATTTAAAGTACTTAAAACACAGAACTACCTTCTGGTTAGAGCATTAAAACAGAGAGACACACATATAAGTCACATATAAAACCCAAAGGAGCCATATATAAACAAAATAATAGTCAACATTTATTGAGTGCCTACTATGTGCTAGGCATTTTTTTCTGTGATTTACAATTATTAACTCATTTAAATCTAACACTTTTTATCCCTATGGTATAGATAAGAAAATCAGGGTTTATGAGTTTAGTAACTTTGCTAACAATTTATCGCTAGTAAATATTGGAGACATGACTTGAACCAGTCTATCCTCTGAGTCCTCTTAAACAACATACCACCCCTATAATAAAATGTTCTGAGATACCTAGAAGATATCAAATACCTTAAAGACTGTTGCTGATACCAAGAAGAACAAGGATATTTTACCATAACTATGGAGGCCACTGTAGTTTTAGCTTTACAAAAATTTGACCGGAAACAGAGTGCTCCCATATAATAATTCTTCCTCTTCTCCCCACTTCCCTACCCTCACAATTTCCCCTATAATTGACATCTTGCATTAGTGTAGTGTATTTGCTATAATGTACACAATGAGTAAATATTGATACATGATTATTTAACTAAATCTCATAGTTGTATTAGGACTCTCTCTGTGTTGAACAGGTCTATGTGTTTAATCTCGTGTATTCACCGTTAGAGTATCATACAGAATACTTTCACTATCCTAAAAATCCCTTATGCTCCTTCTATTCACCCCTCCCTCCTTTCTTCCCTCCCTCCTTCCCTTTCCTTGGCCCACTGAAAACCACCAATCTTTTTACTATCTCTATAATTTTGCCTTTTTCTGAATGTCACATAGTTGGAATCATAGAATATGTAACTTTTTCAGACTGGCTTCTTTCCTTTAGCAATATGCGTTTAATGTTTTTCCGTGTATTTTGTGGGCTTGATATCTCATTTCTTTTTATCACTGTATAATATTTTATTGTCTGAATATACCATAGTTGAACCATTTACCTACAGAAGAGTGTCTTAGTTGCTTCCATGTTTTGGCAATTATGAAGCTGTAATAAACATTTGAGTGCAGATTTTTGTGTGGACATGTTTTCAACTACTTAGGTAACCAAAGAATGTGATTGCCAGATCATATGCTGAGATTATGTTTAGCTTTGTAAGAAACTGCCAAGCTATCTTCCAAAGTGGCTGTACCATTTGCATTCAGCAAAAAATGAGAGTTTCTATAACTTCATACCCTTGTCAACATTTGGTGTTGGCAGTGTTTTGAATCATAGTTATTCTAATAGGTGTATGGTGGTGTCTCATTGTTTTAATTTGTCTAAAGATATATGATGCTGAGTGTCTTCTCACATGCTTATTTTCCATCTGCATATCTTTTCTGGTGAGCTATCTTTTCAGATCTTTTGTCTGTTTTTTAAGGATTGTTTTATTTTTTATATTGTTGAGTTTTAAAAATTGCTTATTTTGGGCAACAGTGTTGTTGTTGTTGTTGTTTTCTCGGCATTTTGCAAAAATTTTCTGCCAGTCTGTCACTTGTCTGTTCATTCTCTTAATAATGTATTTGAGGGGCAGAAGTTTTTAATTTCAATAAAGTTCAAGTAATTAATTATTTTTCAATGGACTGTGACTTTGTTATTCTATCTAAAAAGTCATCACCATGGCCAAGTCAGCTTGATTTACTTGATTTCATCTTCTAGAAGCCACAAGGTTTGCATTTCACATTTAGGTAGATGTTCCATTTTCAATTACTTTTTAAGAGAGGTATAAAGCCTAATTTAACTTTTTTTCTTTTTTGCATTTGGACGTCCAGTCATTTCACACCATTGTTGAAAAGACTATCCTTTCTTTTTTAAAAAATTAATTATACTTTAAGTTCTGGGGTACATGTGCAGAATGTGCAGGTCGTGCTGCATACATCGTCCCGTCATCTACATTAGGTATTTTTTCTAATGGTATCTTTCCCCAGTCCCCCCCCCCACTCCCTGCTATTCTTCCCCTAGACCCTCCACCCCCCAGGCCCTATTGTGTGTGATGTTTCCCTCCCTGCGTCTGTGTGTTCTCATTGTTCAACACCACTTACGGGTGAGAACACATGGCATTTGGTTTTCTGTTCTTGTGTCAGTTTGCTGAGAATGATGGTTTCCAGTTTCATCCATGTCCCTGCAAAGTACATGAACTCATGCTTTTTTATGGCTGCATAGTATTCTATGGTGTATATGTACCACATTTTCTTTATCCAGTCTATCATTGATGGGCATTTGGGTTGGTTCCAAGTCTTTGCTATTGTAAACAGTGCTGCAATCAACATACCTGTGCATGTGTCTCTATAATAAAATGATTTATAATCCTTTGGGTATATACCCAGTAATGGGATTGCTGGGTCAAATGGAATTTCTATTCCTAGATCCTTAAGGAATCACCACACTGTCTTCCACAATGATTGAACTAAGTTACAGTCCCACCGACATGTAAAAGTGTTCCTATTTCTCCATATCCTCTCTAGCGTCTGTTTTCAGGACTTTTATTATTGACCTTCCTAGATATTTTTATTTCCATTTCAGTCATTGTTCATGAGTTAAGATATGGTCTCTGTCCTCCCTTCTCTCAAATGTTTCTCATTCTCAGAACAAGCCATAAACTCTGATATGCCCGTCCTTTCTTTTTTTGATGGCTGGCAGCCTTATACATAAAGCCATCTCTTCCAGCTGGCATTCGCATGCTGAAACTTATGAGTTTTCCGTGGATATGTAGCTCTATCTACTTTTTGCAATTTGGTATTTAACAGAAATGTATTAAAAGCTAGAGGTATGTCAAGTGATTAAAACTTAGATAAACATGTAAAATGCTTAATTAAAAAAATACAAAGCAGCTAATGAAAACTACAGAATGCAAGTTTGGGGTGTCAGGAGAGAAACCACTGATAACTTTTGTATTAGAATTAGCTTCATGGAAGAGGTTGCTAGATCTGGAAGAATGAGCTGGCTTATAATACGCACAGTTTGGTGATGTGAATTTTCATTAAAAAACTGTGGAAATGTATAAACTATGGGTAGGTATATTTGAGTATATGCAGAAACTCAGTTAATCATAAGCAAGGAGTACGTTGAAGAGCTTATCTGGGACTGGCAATATGAGCCCCTCATAGGCTAGAATGATTTACATAATTCCAGAGAGAATGGTAAGTCATTAGAAGTCTTTGTGGGGCTGGGCACAGTGACTCATGCCTGTAATCCCAGCACTTTGGGAGGCCAGGGTGGGCGGATAATGAGGTCAGGAGATGGAGTCCATCCTGGCTAAAATTAAAAATACAAAAAAAAATAAAAAATTAGTTGGAAGTGGTGACAGGCACCTGTAGTCCCAGCAATTCAGGAGGCTGAGGCAGGAGAGTCACTTGAACCCAGGAGGCAGAGGTTTCAGTGAGCCAAGATCAGGCCACTGCACTCCAGCATGAGTGACAGAGGGAGACTCCATCTCAAAAAAACAAAACAATCTTTGTGCAAGGGATTATCTGATCAGAGATTTTTCTTCGAAAGCTTAATCTGTTATTGATTCAGAGTATATTAGAAGAAGAAATGATGTGTGAGCTGATTAGTTAAAAATATAAGAACTGTAAATGAGGAGAACTTTTGCTTTTTATTCTACATGATTGAATGTCATATTCATTTATCTAACTGCATACTGAATATTTCCAATGGGTTAAGTTATGACCAACTTAATCTTAGATTGCACAAAACTGAAATCCTGTTCTTCTTCCTCTTAAAATGGCTTAGTATTTCGTATATTGAGTGTTGAATGCTTCCGCCCACCTAAGCACCACAAATAGAAACCTAGGAGCCACTGTGCCTCTTTCCTTCTCTTGTCTTCTGCATCCAGTTCATCATCAAATATTGCCAGTTCTGTTTCTTCTATTGCTTTTTATTCCTTCTGCCACAACTTCAACTTATCATTATCTCAAGCTTGAACTATTCCAACAGCAATTTGGAGTCAGTTTTATCTTAGCTGTGTTTCTCCTTTACAATTAATTATTCAATGTAGTTAAAGGGGTGGTATTCCTAAAATTCAAACTTAACCATTTCATTTTTTTTCAAAACCCCTGAAATAATTTTGTTACTTCCACAAATAAGGAATCTACAGTCATCCATTGTTCAGGTTTCCAATATTATCTTTAATTGTAGCCCATTCTCTCTGCCCTGATTCCCTCTCCTTTCCAAACTCGTTTTCAGATGCTATACTGAATTTCTTTAGGAGTCACTTACACACCAGGACATCTCACTGCCAGATTCGTCACAAACTCATTTCTCATCTTCAACTCATTCTTTATGACTTTTGCTTATTCCTCAGTGTTCTTAGCTAACTTTTGCTCACCAGTAAGGTTTTCATATTGATGCACAAAATCTACACAGATACACCATGCACATTAAATCTCTCTGGCTTCATTTTAAGAAAGCTTCTTCTACTCTCTCTGTTCTGGCCATATTGTTTGCCTAGCATTTTCGAATATGCCAGACATGCATCCCTTTAGGGCCTTTACATTCATTGGTTGATCTCTCTCACTGTGATTCTTCTCTTTCAGAATTAGTAAGGATGACTATCACCTTATCCAACTCTTTTAAAAATGAGGCCTACCTATGCTTATGTGCTGATAATCCCATTTTGTATTGCAGGTGCTCAAACCCTTGCTCCTCTTCGACCAGGCCATCTGCATTAACTGATTTGACATTGCTAAGCTTTTACATTGTTGTGGTCATAAAATTTACCATCTGCTAACATTCTACATAATTCATATATTTATTTTGTTGACTGTCTATTGTCTATGTTCCTTTTCCCAATAGAATGTAAACTTCTTCATTTTTACAATAGTGGAAATCTCTGTTTTATTCACTGATGTACCCTGTGCACCCTATGTACATTATTTGACCACAGCTTCAGAGCTGGCTCTTATATATTAATTTGCTATTTCAAAAAGTATATGGATTTGTTTTTTTCTGTTTTTTTTTTATTTTGTTTTGAGACAGAGTGTCTCTTTGACACCCAGGCTGGAGTGCAGTGGCGTGATCTCTGCTTACTGCAACCTCTGCCTCCCAGGTTCAAGCGATTCTTCTGCCTCAGACTCCCAAGTGGCTGGGATTACAGGTGCCTCTAAGTATATGGATTTTTTTTTGAAATATTGATTTATTATTGTCATTTTTATTTAAAGTTTGTACCAATTTATGTTTAACCAATAGTAAATGAGTGTCTTTTTTTCTATGTTCTCAACAGTATATTTTAAGTTAACCACGTTGCTTGTTGAAAAATGATATCTCATTAAAAACCTTTCATTTTAAAACTTGTTTTAAAATTTTGTTTTATGCACAGGTTGAACACCATTTATATTTTTATTGACTTATTTTTCTTTTGGAGACATGTTACGCCTTTACATTATTTTCTATTTTGGATGTTAGTGTTTTCCTTATGTATTTGCAATACATTTTTGCACATTACTTATGTTATTTAACTTAAAATATGTTTGACTAAAATTTTATTTGTATTTTCAAATAATATGTCTTCTGCCTCCTTTTCTAAATTATTCTCTGAATAATTTATCTTCTTTCCTCTTTTATTTGTCTATGCTATCTTTACACACACATATTACCAGGTTTACTGACCTGCTCACCAATAAAACTATGAACTACTTTTTCTCCCTGACCTTTACTCTCTCCTACTCTTTTGAAGAAAACCTGCATTTGACTTTAAGAGTGTTCATATTTGTTTTTATCTATTATTTCTGAAAGTACATTTTCAGGTACTTTAGTTTGTGATATTTCTTCTGGAGACAAGCTTTAAATCACCATTCTGAATGATTATATTGTCTTCCTCAATATTCACTTACTGAACAATGTATTAGCCTCTTAAACTTCAGCAATATTGTTAAGATAATCATAGTCTACCCTCCACCCTCTGTTTTTTTTTTTTTGTTTTTTTTTTTTATGAATCCCAGACCTTCTTGATAAAGTGATAAAACATGGAAGTATTCTGTTTCTGGAATGAATATTTTAGTTAGTTTGAGAAACCATGGTATAATACAAAGTGTTGTCAGTGACACAGTGTTGATTTATATTAGGTGGTAGGAATTTGAAATTATGTTAGACATCATGTCTTGATGTAATTACAACAATTCATCTAAGTATGCCTTGGATGATACAAATTATCTTGGGAATAATATGGAGCAGAATTAGCTAGATTTATTTTCTTGCAGATTTATTTAAATTATTATTTTTTAGTTCAACAAATATTAATCCTTTAGCCTTATCCACATAGTCTGAAGGTAACTTTATGCAATATATTAAGTAATTTTGTGCATGAAACAAAGCTTGTATTAAGTACTCATGTGTAGAATTATCTACTTGTGGCATTGTCAGTGCTCAAAAAGTTTTGATATAGGAGCATTTCAGATTCTGTTATTAGAGATGTTCAACCTCTATATAAAGGGCATATAGCCTAATGAAGAGAGAAGACAAATACACGGGCAATTATTTCCCAGAATGATAAATGCTAAAATAAAACAAAGGGAGCTTTGGGAACATATAAGGAAGGATTTCCAATACAATCCCAAAGCATGCAGGGAAGGTTTTAGGGAGGAATTAAAGGCTATGCTGAGACCTGTGTGTGTGTGTGTTTTTTTTTTTTTTTATTGCATTTTAGGTTTTAGGGTACATGTGAAGAACATACAATATTGTTACATAGGTACACACATGGCAGTGTAATTTGTTGCCTTCCTCCCCTTCACCTATATCTGGCATTTCTCCCCATGCTATCTCCCCCCAACTCCCCACCCCTCACTGTCCCTCCCC
>CAUYQU010001759.1:0-81957 GCA_963574635.1 Cheracebus regulus | reverse complement strand
GGAATCTCCCAGTCTGTGGGCATCAAAAATTCGTCTGCAATTGCGGCATCCACTCACTCTCTGTGCTTTCACTGGGAGCTACAATCCTGAGCTGCTGCTACGCGGCCATCTTGGATCTCTCTCCACCCGGTGATGAAGTTTTTCTGTTTCTTAGTTTTCCTTTGGCAGACGCCCCTTCCCCACAGAGCCGGACCTTCCTGGGTTCGCTGTGCTTGCTGTGGAACTCTCAGTCCTCAGCACTTCCAATTGCTGTTTTCCTTGTGGGGATGGGACCGGGAAGCGCTGTGCTGGGGCACCGGCAAAACAGCTGCGCCGGCCAAAAGAGTTGCGCTGGCGACCCGTGTGGCTCCTCTGCCGGGAATCTCCCCGTCTGTGGGCAACAAAAATTCGTTGGAAAGTGCGGCGTCCACTCGTTCTCTGCGCTTTCACTGGGAGCTACATTCCTGAGCTGTTGCTAATCGGCCATCTTGGATCTCTCCCACATGACCTCTTAAAGGGCCAAGTCCTTCTGTGTAAAGTGAAGCTAATAAATAATGTTGACCTCCCAGGGCTGCTAGAGGATGAAATGAATGTACAGAAGAATTTAGTAGATAGAACCTGTAATCCCAGCTACTTGGGAGGCGGAAGCATGAGAATCGCTTTAACCTGGGAGGCAGAAGTTGCAGTGAGCTGAGATCGTGCCACTGCACTCCAACCTGGGCAACAGAGTGAGACTCCATCCCTTCCCCCCCCCCCCCCAAAAAAAAGCTACTTAAGGGTGGCAATGATTTCATTAAAAAAGATTAAAAAGCATTGTGTTGGATTTTGCTTTTTCATGTACCCCTGATGACCCCAAACTACTGGGATCTGCATCTTTGTCCATGAAGGTTTTCCCTTCACTCCCCAGAATCTGTCAACAAGCAAGAGACTGGAGTTGGTGTATAAATACCCCCACTCCCTCACCCCTGGGCTACACTGGGCAATTCTGAAGCATATGTTTCCCAGGGTTTGCCCACAGGACTAAGTTCCAGTTGCCCCCTGTGGCTACTCCTGAGGAATGTACTCTGTATTTGCTGCCTTCTTTTTTCTGTCTCACTTCCCCTCTTTCTTGCTGATTTCCCTTCACCTCCCAAGTAAACCACCTGCACTCATATCCCTGTCTCAGAGTCTGCTTCTGTGGGAACCTACACTAAAATTATATGTGTGTATGTGTGTGTGTATTTTAAATGATTTGTAACTTCACTGAGTAAATAAGTAAAAGACAACCTGTGCATGAGGGAGTGTGTCATGCATGAGGATTGTAATTAATCTAATTCTATGAACCTGAGGTCCACTAAAAAATGTTTTTAAAGCATAGACTCTGGAGCCAGACTGCGTGGTTGTGTACACAGGCCCTCTTCTCACCAAGAAAGCAGAAAGGGAAGGCAGCAAGAAAAGTTCTGCTAGGGCTTTTTGAACTAAAAGTCACCTTTTGCATGACTAAGAAGGCTCAGACCGGCCAGGTGCAGTGGCTTATTCCTGTAATCCCAGCAACTTGGGAGGCTGAGGCGGGTGGATCACCTGAGGTCAGGAGTTTGAGACCAGCCTGCCCAACATGGTGAAACCCCGTCTCTACTAAAAATACAAAAAATTAGCTGGGTGTGGTGGTGGGTGCCTGTAATGCCAGCTACTGAGGCGAGAGAATCACCTGAACCCGGGAGGCAGAGGTTGCAGTGAGCTATGATCAACCAATTGCCCTCCAGCTTGGGCGACAAGAGCAAAACTCTGTCTCAAAAAAAAAAAAAGAAAAGAAAAGAAAAGAAAAAGAAGGCCCAGACATTGGGCTATCTGGGCTAATGAGCTGTTATTGTATTAATAGTCTCATTATTTAGTGTCTACTCAGAGCAATCTCACAGCCTTACCTTTGGGATTGAAAGATCCCCATCTCCAGTAAAATCCACATCCAGTACCTTCCTTATAACCCACCAGGTTACTGAATCCAGATTCAGAATTATTAAACAGGTAGGCACAGGCCTAAAGATCAAATAGTAAATAATAAACTCTATTGAACAATAGATCCCTGTGGCAGGAGGAAAATTCTCCATGCTTCTTTTCTCTCAGTTTGCAGCCACAGTACAAATGTGGGTGATGGGCTTCAGACAAAAAAAACCAGAGAACCCAATTGCAAGACGAAGTCAGGATCCTTCCCTTCCACAGTCGAGCTTCCAAAGAAATGTTTTGCTCTACTGAAGTTCTGACTTTGACATGATTTATTTGTGAGTCAGAGATCCCATGAGCTGATAACATGTTTAATACCTCTATGAAAACCTACATGGTAATTTCCCTTTGTACCTGAGCCTTTCCATTTAGGCTTTTACTCCACATAGACTGCTTCTCAGAGAATGGAATCACAGCCCACGGAGCCCTCTCCTCTCCCTGTTCACTTTGGAGCCCACCTAACTGAAGCCCTCAATTTCCTCGGCACATACTCTAATACTCTTCCTTCCTTCCCATTATCTTGTAACGTTTCCTTTCCCCATTCCATCTGGCCATCACCACACTAACTGCACATGAACGAACCTTCTCTGAAATAACTATTTCCAAAAGAACAGGGGCTGGTGAACTTTTTCTGTAAAAGATCAAATAGTAAATAATTTAGCTCTTGGGCCGGGTGTGGTAGCTCACGCCTGCAATCCCAGCACTTTGCAAGGCCAAGGCTGGTGGATAACTTGAAGTCAGGAGTTTGAGACCAGCCTGGCAAACATAGTGACAAACTCTCTCTACTAAAAAAACACAGAAATTAGCTGGACATGATGGCTGGTGCCTGTAATCCCAGCTACGCAGGAGGCTAAGGCAGGAGAATTGTTTGAATCTGGGAAGCGAAGGTTGTAGTGAGCCAAGATCGCGCCATTGCACTCCAGCCTCGGCAACAAGAGTGAGATTCTGTTTCAAAAAAATAATAATAATAAATTAAATACATAAATAAATAAAACAATTTAGGTCTTGTGGATCCACATGTTCTCTGTCGCAACTACTCAACTCTGTCTTGGTAGCACAAAAGCAGCCACAGATAGCACATACACAAATGTGGCTTTTTCTTCTTTTTAATTTTTAAAAGGACTCTCTCTTTGTCGCTCAGGCTGGAGTGCAGTGGTGGGATCTCGGCTCACTGCAAGCTCTGCCTCCCGGATTCAAGTGATTCTCCTGCTTCAGCCTCCCAAGTAGCTGGGACTACAGGCACATGCCACCACATCGGCTAATTTTTTGTATTTTTAGTAGAGATGGGGTTTCACGGTGTTAGCCAGGGTGTTCTCAATCTCCTGACCTTGTGATCCGCCCACCTCGGCCTTTCGAAGTGCTAGGATTACAGGCATGAGCCACTGTACCCGGCCACGAATGTGGCTTTTTTCCAATAAAGTTTGATTTATTTATTTATTATTTTTTGAAATTGTACTTTTAAGTTCTGGGGTACATGTGCAGATCTTGCAGGATTGTTGCATAGGTACACACATGCCATGGTGGTTTGCTGTCTCCATCCCCCCGTTACCTACATCAGGCATTTCTCCCAGTGTTGTCCCTCCTCAACCTCCCCGCCCCCCGCTGTCCCTCCCCTAGGCCCTCACCCCCAGCCTACCCCAGTGTGTGATGTTCCCCTCCCTGTGCCCATGTGTTCTCATTGTTCAACACCTGCCTGTGAGGGAGAACATTCGGTGTTTGGTTTTCTGTTCTTTCGTCAGTTTGCTGAGAATGATGGTTTCCAGATTCATCCATGTCCCTACAAAAGACACGAACTCATTGTTTTTTATGGCTGCATAGTATTCCATGGTGTACATGTTATTTACAAAAGCAGCGGTGGGTCACATTTGGCCCACAGTCTGTAGTTTGTTGGCCTCTACCAGGGAACAACAAAAACAAACAAATAAAATTAATGATCCCCCAGCTCCACTTAACAAGGTCTTAACAAATCGTCTTGCTTTTTTCTTCCTGACTTTCCATGCAATACCATGTACACAAGAATTTCTGAATTTACTCCTAAAGCTGCTTTGAGACACAGCCGTTGTTGTACAGAAACGGCTTCTATATATTCACCATACTTGGTCAGTTGAAAGCAATAATTAGGGTCCTCGTATTCATGCATTCCTTTCATGAGAACCACATACTGGCCACCAGGGTTACACCCGTGGGTACATTCATCAATGCTTCTTATTTCACTTCTCTTCTCATTGCATACAGTGTAATTTCACTGACCACACTGGGCACGGTAACAAGGTTTTTCTCTAGCATGGACACACAATCGAAAGAAACAGGCGAATAGTGGCCAAGACATCTGTGTAGAAACTTCAGAACCAAAATACGATTTCTCTGGTCATTTTGTCCGCTCTCCGAGTTCAGCTGTGCACAGATTACTTGTCATTGTGGTGACACAAATAAGACTTCATTAGCATGGCCATTCTGATCCTCGTAAACAAGTTTATTTACACTTCGGCACTGCTGGAGAATTAAGTCACAGAGAGAAGTTCATGGTATGTGGCCCTGCCTTTTACACTAAGGAAGGCTTTGACGAAATCCCTGCACCTCACTTAGACAAGCTGCTATTCAGCTACTAGGTTAATGAAAGTTCAGGGGGGCCCGTTAAAAGAGGATGACAACACTTGTAGGCAAGGCTGGTCACATTTGGATTTAATGACGTGTGTCGGTGCTGTTTCTAGTGTTTTTTTTGTTGTTGTTGTTTGTTTTCCTGAACTCTTTGTTCCTTGGCTCTGCCAGACGCTGCAAAAAGGATAAAGCAGGTTCATCTTCAGGGACACGTGATGGCTGGTTAGTGATCAGTTAAATCGGGTTTTGTTTGACTTATAGCTAGATATCAAGTAGTCCTCAAAGGTGACAAAACCTGGGAAGATACGATCATCTGGGATTGTCAGAAGAAATCGAATCGTCCCACTCTGAGAATACAGCAGGGAGATGTGGCCATGTCTCCTTCTGAAAGAGAAGCAGCCGTGTGCACGTCGCTCACAGGTGAGGGGAACGCTCCATCAGATGTTCAGGCTCCTTCCTAATGCGGGGCTGGTGGATCTCACACCAGGAAAAGCAGAGGGACATTCAAGTTCCTGATGCTGAATGTGTTGGGGAAATACGCATGGAGGATGCAAACGCGGAGGCAGGTCCCTGTGATGACGTGGTCTGCATACAGGAGACACCGAGACAGGCAGAGTGAGCTCATCTTCTCCTCTGAGCCTCCTGGCCCAATGCCAGGCTCTTCCTCCGGGACAGCCAAGTCTATCCTGCTCCCAGGATTCTTGGGGGCAGCCAGCAGCTGGCATCCCATCATCCTGGGAACTGAAAGAAATCCATGTCCGTGACGGCTCACAACGAGATGCCAGAGTGTTCTCTCCAGGGACTCACTGGGTAAGGGCAGGCTCCAGGAAGACAGGAGATGGGGCAGGCAGGACACCTGTTATTCACGGAGTACTGACCACACCTTGTGCATGGAGATACCTGCCTAGTTCATGTGGCTGCATGTCAGGGAGTCGAGATTACAGGAGACTCTGGTGGTAGCGTTATTCACACCCCAGGCAGGATGGCTTCCTCCCCGCATCCCTTTCCTGGGAGGTTGGCTTCAGCTAAAAGAGGTAGAGACTTGCATAACATACTTGAACCAGAGCCTGCAATAGAAGGGTTGGTACCAGCCAAAGAAAGGTTTATGTGTCTGGGTGGGGTTCTGCTCGTGGGCCTCTGAAGCCACCTCCCCACAATTTCTGTAGGAGGAAAACTTGATGGATCCAATTGGCCTTGAGCTGGGAATCCTTTGTTAGGGAGGGGTGGCGGGGTTTTGGGGTTAACAGAGTTTGGGAGAATGATGGAGGAGGAAAATGAGGGACAGCACAGAAAAGGGTGGACCCCAGATGCACATCTCAGGCAAACTCTGTTTGAGCTAATAAATATTCAACAGGTACATTTAAAAACAGATCCGGAACCATCCTCTAGACTCTGGGGGACCAGGTGCAGTGGCTCACACCTGTTATCCCAACAATTTTGGGAGGCCAGAGCAGGAGAATCGCTTGAGCCCAGGAGTATAAGGCTAGCCTGGGCAACACTGCTAAACCCCTTCTCTACCAAAAAAAAAAAAAAAAAATTAAATTAAAATTAGCCAGGCATGGTGGCACATGCCTGTAGTTCCAGTTACTTGGGAGACTAACATGGGAGAATTGCTTGAGCCTAGGAGGTCGAGGTTAGAGTGAGCCATGATTACGCCATTGCACTTTAGCCTGGGTGACAGAGTGAGACCCTGTCTTTAAAAAATAAAATAAAATGGACTATGGGAGGATGGGTGATCATCCGACAGCAAGATTTCTTTCTGATGACAGACCAGAGCAACGTGATGGGCGTAGGCACAGGGTTCCATCCATTTAGAGGTGGTGCCTGAGACTCAAACGCTGTGCAGGTGCCCAAAGGTTTACTCGCCCGGAGATGGGTCACACCCTACCTTGTTTCCACGTAAGCAGACCAGCCAGTAAGTCCGCAGGATCTGACTGAGCATCCCAAGGACTGGGTTTCACAGCAAAAGGGAGTTTGTAACTGGTATGCAGGCACGGCTTCAAGCCCCAAGGAGCTTTCTGTCCATAAGGGGAGACGAGATCAACCAGATAGTCTCTTCATATGATAATAACAGTTCACTGGATACTTCTACGTACCCTGCTCTATGTACTACACACGCACTTTAACTCACTAAATCCTTGCAACAGCGCTGTGTGGGTGGTGCTATTACTGTCCTCTTTTTAAAGACGAGGAAACAGTACAAAGAGGTTAGATCATCTGGACAAGTTACACACCTCATTGAGTGTCAGGGCTGGGATTCTAACTGAGACCAAGGCTCCAGAGGTGTGCAAGAATGAAGCAAGAGAGCTGCAATCACTTCCAAAGACACCCACATTTACAGAGGGCTTCTCATTCCGTATACTTCCTCCTTGTCAGATAGGAAGATGCTTCATCTTTCACCTGAGGCGCCTGAATATCAGGGGAGTGATACAACTTGGAAAAACTCACATACCCAGTAGCTTGGCAGAGGTGAGATTCAAGCTTGGGTCTGTCTGCTTTGCAGCTTGTTCTCTTTCCACCCCTCCACTATTGGCCAATTTAGAGGAAGATTGGACTCCCTAAGCCTTTAGAGCTTCTATATCTGGTTCCTGAGAGATTTCTAGGGCTATGAGCACTCACTCCCACTTATGAGCAAGGCAAGGTTTCTCACAAGTTGAGGTCTGATCATGGAAGGCTAAAGGGAGATGAGATTGTTAGGGCTTGGTTGGAGGCCGTACCCTGGTTCATAACCAAGTTTTACAGTCGCCCTGCCATTAGTAAGCCCAGCCTCCAACTACATGGAATGGGTTGGAGAAAGGCTTTTTCCTATCTGAGTTTATTTCATTTTTAAATCCACAGGTGTCAAGTGGAGTTTTTGGAAATTGTAGAGATCCAATTTTTAAAATGTCAACTGGGAATATTATAACTAGGAAGGCCACTATAATAAACACTGACTGTCAGTCATCACCCACCAACTGAGTCATCTGCCAAGTTAATGAGGATTTTTGCATATCAAGGTGCCCAACCCTTCCAGGCAGAAGGATTAGTTACTGAAGTAACCTGGGCTGGAGGCACCAAAGGGCATTCGCGTCGTGGAGCCTCTGAGGGTTAGAGCTGGCAAAACTATATTCGGGGGAAAACCCAGGGTCCAAGTCCATTGCACACTGGACCAAAACAGAGGCAAAAAGCAAGGGACGGAAGCAGCAACAGGACCAAGGCAACTTTACTTTCTCTTTTAGGATTAGCTTGATCTGTGTGGAGCAGAAGACCCCAAATAACAAATAAGAATTACAGAAGTCATAGAAATAACAGACAGCAAGAAGCATGATGGTTTGTTTCTCTCTCATATAGAAGTCCCTGTGCAGGCTGTTCAGGGTTAGTACGGCAAATCTGTTCAACAATGGTCTTGAGGACTCTTTTAGTTCAGATCAATGCTGACTACAGTGACAAACCTGCAAGTCATCGTCTTAATACAATGAAGATGGTTTCCTCGATTATTCAGGAGTCCAATGTGGTGGCCAGGCATGGTGGCTCACATCTGTGATGCCAGCACTTTGGGAGGCTGACACAGGCAGATCACTTGAGGTTAGAAGTTCAAGACCAGCCTGGCCAACATGGCAAAACCCCCATCTCTACTAAAAATACGGAAGTTAGCCAGGCGTGTGGTGCATGCCAGTAGTCCCAGCTACTTGGGAGGCAAAGGTAAGAGAATTGCTTGAACCCAGGAGGCAAAGGTTACAGTGAACCTAGACCTCGTTTTTGCACTCCAGCCTGGGTAACAGAGGGAGACTCTGTATTTAAAAAAAAAAAAAAAAAAAAAAAGAGTTCAATGCAGAACTGAGCATGGTGGCTCATACCTGTAATTCCAGCACTTTGGGAGGCCAAGGTGGGGAGACTGCTTGAGCCCAGGAGTTTTAAGACCAGGCTGAGCAACATGGAGAAACTCCATCTCTACAAAAAATACCAAAACCAACTGGGTATGGTGGTGTGCACGTGTGATCTAAGTTACTCGGGAGGCTGAGGTGGGAGGATCAATTGAGCCTGGGAGGTCAAGACTGCAGTGAGTCGTAATCACACCACTGCATGCCAGCCCAGGCGACAGAGTAAGACCCTGTCTCAAAAAAAAAAAAAAAAAAAGTCCAATGTAAGGGTTCCTCCACAGGGGGGCTCTTTCCCCCATGGCCTGGCTTCAGGTTTTGGGAGGCAAAGGTGGGCAGATCGCTTGAGTCCAAGAGTTCAAGACCAGCCTGGGCAACATGGAGAAACCTCATTTCTACAAAAACTGGCTGGATGTGGTGGTGTGCACCTGTGGTTCCAGTTACTTGGGAGACTGAGGTGGGAGGATCACCTGAGCCTGGGAGGTCAAGGCTGCAGTGAGTCATGATCATGCTCGTGCACTCCACACTGGGTGACAGTGATTCAAAAAAAAAAGTCCAATGTAAGGGTTCCTCCACAATGGGCATCTTTCCCCCATGTAGGTCCAGCCCATTAGAGACTCTTGTACTTGTTAAATAGACCATTTAAAGATATGTGTTCAAGAGGCTGGGCACGGTGTGGCTGAGAGGCTGAGACGGGTGGATCATTTAAGGTCCAGTGATCAAGGCCATCCTGGCCAACAAGGTGAAAACCTGTCTCTACTAAAAATACAAAAATTAGCTGGGCATGGGGGCAGGCACCTGAAATCCCAGCTACTCGGGAGGCTCAGCCAGGGGAATCCCTTGAACCCAGGAGATGGAAGTTGCAGTGAGCTGAGATTGAGCCAGCCTTGCGTCAGCCATGCAGACCTGGGCTCCTGAGCTAGTCCCAGCTCTCAGTCCGTCTTCACCTTGGCCTTCCCGATTCCAGCTCCACCCCACTCACCCCGACTCTGCCCATCTACCCTCCCTTTGTTACCCCAGGTTTCTTTCCTTGAAAACTCCCAAGTTCTGCTGCCAGCACAGCTGGTGTTGATACCAGTATCCAAGAACCACATATTCACTTTAAGAATCCTCCTCTTGCCTGTAATCCTGGCACTTTGGGAGGCGGAGGTGGGTGGATCATGAGGTCAGGAGTTCAACACCAGCCTGACCAACATAGTGAATCCCCGTCTCTGCTAAAAACACAAAAGTTAGCCAGGCGTGTGATGGCATGTGCCTGTAACCCAGCTACTCAGGAGGCTGAGGCAGGAGAATTGCTTGAAACTGGAAGGCACATGTTGCCGTGAGCCAAGATCACGTTGCACTCCAGCCTGGGTGACAGAATGAGACTCTGAATCAAAAAAGAAAAGAAAAGACTGGAAAGAAAAGGATCCTCCTCTTACAAAAGAGTTTATAACCAGAGAGTGCGTATTTTAGTGGAAGCCAGAAACTTTCACCAACCCTTAGGCTTTATTTGCACAAAACATAAAATAGAGTTGAGTATCCTTAGGATGGATGAACACTGATGGTCACACCGAATAATCAGATCAGTTTCTTAGGGGAAGGAGGCAATATTTTTCCCAGAAACAAAGCAAAGGGTGGGCTCTCAGCACTCTCCCTCTTTAGAATGTGTGGATATGGTTTTTGTGCCCAGGCCATCTGGTTAACTTACATCTTCTAGTGTTTCTGGGCTATCAGTGTAAGAAGCCCCCATCATTAACTACAAAGTACTTTTTGGTAACTGAAATAAATGAATTGAATGAGGGAGAAACCTAGGAAACAAGTAAAATGCAACTAATCTGACTATACCCAAAAGGGAAGTCCCATTGCTGGAAAGATCCCAGGACACCTGGCAGAGTTACAACTGCCACATGCCCCTGGCTTCTCAGGTGGCCACAATTTCAAAGATCTGCTTCCACTGCAGTCCCAGCACTATGAGAGGCCAAGACAGGCAGATTGCTTATGCCTAGGTTTAAGACCAGCCTGGGCAACATGGTGAAACCCCATCTCTACATTAAAAAAAAGTACAAAAATTTAGCTGGGTATGGTGGCATGTGCCTGTAGTCCCATTTACTGGGGAGGCTGAGGTGGGAGGATGAGTTGAGCCCAGAGGTCGAGGCTGCAGTGAGCCATGATCGTGCCACTCAACTCCAGCCTGGGTGACCAAGTGCAATCCTGTCTTGAAAAAAAAAACAAAAAACAGGCCAGGTGCGTTAGCACACGCCTATAATCCCAGCACTTTGGGAGGCTGAAGCAGACGGATTACAAGGTCAGGAGATTGAGACCATCCTGGCCAATGTGGTGAAGAAACCCCATCTCTACTAAAATACAAAAAG
Source organism: Cheracebus regulus (assembly GCA_963574635.1). Lineage (NCBI taxonomy): Eukaryota > Metazoa > Chordata > Mammalia > Primates > Pitheciidae > Cheracebus > Cheracebus regulus. The sequence continues at coordinate 71,192 of CAUYQU010001759.1, read as the reverse complement.
TTAGCCAGGCATGGTGGTGTGTGCCTGTAGTCCCAGCTACTCAGCTACTTGGGGTGCATAGGCAGGGAAATTTCTTGAACCCGGGGGGCAGAGATTGCAGTGAGCTGAGATGACACCACTGCACTCCAGCCTGGCGACAGAGTGAGACTCCATCTCAATAAATAAATAAATAAATAAATAAATAAATAAATAAAAGATTTATTCACCTGAACACCCCAAGAATTCTCATAACCATGATTCATTTTGGGTTCAGAAATATGGTCACCACAGATGCAGAAGACCCCTGCTCACCAGAGGGGACAGACATAGGGGCACTAAGGGTGTCGAGGATGATCAGGGAAAGAGCTACCACCTGATGGAGCAGCCAGGTCTGGAGAGAGCAGCGATCCCAAAGGCCCGCACCTGTGAGGGAACAGGTCTTCTCTTCCAAACTGCTAAGCAGGTGCCACCTGGTTAAAATGAGCATCACGAGGAAACCTGAAACCGGAAGACAAGCCCCAAATGAACAACCCAGGAAGAGGCATCCAGAGGACATCGTCGTCCCTTGCAGCCCCACGCCCTCCGCTGAGGGCATGTGCGTGAGTGAGGGAACTCAGTGCCCAGGCCTCTGGCTGTCTCCAGGGAGGGTGGCGAGCAGAGGCAGCTGCAGGAAGATGCCCCAGGAGCTTTGCCTGGTAATGGGACTATGGGTGGGTCTCGGGTTCCCCTCCTGGCTGGCTCAGGCTTCTGAGAGCAGTGAGAGGCCTTCTCCCCGGGCAGGTGCCTGCCCTTCCCTGGTGTGCAGCCCCCCGGCTCCCAGTGCCCCTCTCAGTTCTGCAGTCCCAGGAGTTATGACAACATGTGATCTTCGGTCCTAGGACCCACACTTGGTGATCGGGCTGCTCCCATGAAAGACCAAGAGAACGTGGTTCCCCTTGGTGCTGGCCGCGGCAGAAGACCAGGCCCCAGCCTCACTTCAGGGGCAGGGACGGCAAGGAGCATGGGACGGGGGATCCAGTCTGTGTTGCATCAAAGGTTTGTTTTGTGTTTTGTTTTTAATTTTTAGATGAATAATTCAGTGGCTATGCCAAGGTTGAAATATTTTTCCGTTTTCAGTAAGATGTGAGAAAAGGAAATGAATTTTAATGAAATGTTTTGATTTACTTTATCTGAGGCTTTCAGTGTAATGGGATTCCCACGCCCTAAGCAGATGTCAGCTGTTTCATCCTCTTGCTTGCAAAAGGCAACAGAGAGCTGGGGGCTCCCCTGCTCAGCCCTCTTGCACCCCCTACCCCACTTCCCGGATGGGCAGGACTATCTGTGAGCACAGCACTGGGAGGACTCTGAATGTCCCAGTCATTCAGAAAACTAAAACTGCAAGTGACAATTATGATGTCTTCATGAATGCAGACCAACAGGTCTCCACAGGTGACAGCAAAGCACCTACCCCATGTTCCTGAAGCCTGTGCATCCGTGCCCTATCAGGAGACTCAGACTTTGGCAGATGGCCCGCACTCTCTGAGCCAACGACTCCCATGAAGAACTTGAGTGTCATAAAATTCTGAAAACAAGATTTAAGGGGAGTTGGAGAAATGTGGCAAGATCTCTAAGAAGAACACAGAGCTGTCAGGTGAAGGTGATGTCACAGACGTCTGAAAATCTGCCAGAGCATGAGCTAACTTATAGCTGCAGGCTCAGGACATGTTTCTGAGCAGAAGTTTCTGAACTGAGTTGGCAACTAACAGACCACATAAGTTCTCTTAAATGGGATTACTGATGGAATTCCTTCTGAGTCAAGAAAACACCTGCCCAAAATGAGCTGTCATCAATGGATCTATCAAAGGAAGGATGCACTGAGCCCTTCCCAAGTGTGTGCAGTTGGGGGATGAAGAGGCAAAGATAAGCAGATGCTGCCCGCAAGGGCTTATGAGAGCAGCAACCCTGTATAACAAACCAAAGAAAACCCAAAGAATGTCTGTAACCAAGTGCTCCTTGCCTAGATTCTCAGCTGCCACCATCCCTGGGGTGTCACCGTCTCTATAGACCCAAGTGAATATCTGAAAAGAGAAAAAGAAGCATAGTTGTTGAAAGAACACAGCTATAAAAGATTTATGTGGCCACTGTGAGCTCTTAATAATTCTCTTTTCACATCCTTTGCTAGTTAAGATTTTCACAGCACATTCTGTATCATTGTTCCCTTGGAATAGGAAGGGTGAAGGTCTTTGTCCTGGTTTTCCTGGTGACTTTCAGGGGACACTGGGATTTCCAGTCCCAGCTTCCCAGCAGCAGCTATGCTCGGCTTTCCTGTATTGTGAGGGGGTTGTCCAGGGGCAGAAAACCCAAGGAGCGGAGGACTCTAACGAAAGCCACACCAGAGCCTCCCCTGCTCTTTCCTTTTCCCAAGTCTAGTTCTCCAGCAGGGAAAGTGTCTCAACTGGAATGTGACTGTGTCACCCACCTTCCCAAAGTGGGCCATCGAAACAAGAGATACTGTTGATCAACTTTCAGTGTCCTCTCTGCCCAGGGCTTTGATTCCAACAGCCTGTAAATGCTGTTCCTTTTTTTTTTTTTTCTTTTTTGAGATGGAGTCTCACTCTCTCCCAGGCTGGAGTGCAGTGGCATGATCTCAATTCACTGCAACCTCCACCTCCCAGGTTCAAGCAATTCTCCTGCCTCAGCCTCCTGAGTAGCTGGGATTACAAGCACGTACCACCACGCCCAGCTAATTTTTGTATTTTTAGTAGAGACGGTGTTTCACCATGTTGATCAGGCTGGTCTTGAACTCCTGACCTCTTGATCCATCCGCCTTGGCCTCCCAAAGTGCTGAGATTATAGGCAAGAGTCACCGCGCCCAGCCTATAAATGCTGTTTCTACACTGGATTAGTCCTTCAACCCCATGGCACACACTGTCTGCTGTGCTCAATTGCATCAACCTGCATTACCCAGTGGCAAAGCAGAAGCCCTCATCCTCTCTTGGGGGTGAGAGGGTGATGGAGGGGACCCCAGGAGCCCAGCAGGAACAATGTCTCTATCTCTGCAGGCTTTGCAGAGATCCTGGAATATGATAATGTGGCAGGCAGAGGCAGGTGGGGGAGACACGTGTAGATGGGGCTTAAGGAATAGATCTGGTTAGGAAAAAGGGATCAACAGAGCAAATGAAGCACCGCAGTGTGTAGACAGCTGCAACTAAGGGGTGACTGAATCAATAAAAACCTGTAAGAATGTAACATAATCCGGAAAAACATACCTATCCCTTTCTCTGCCTTTAGACAAGGTGATTTTCATTTATATGGGAGCAACAAATAAGAAAGACTGGACAGAAAAGCTGTGAAAAAATATGAGAAGGAAAACTGCCCTGCAAATAGAACATACTAAAAAGCCCTCATAATTAAAACAGTGAGGAAATGGCCAAGTATCCACAGAAAATCCAGAAAGAGGCCCAGAGACATACAGGAAAGTATCTGGTGTCTCATTTTGGAGGAGGTAAATGTTAACATTTTGAATACATGGGGCTAGGACAAACAGATAACCATCAAAAAGACAGAGCTGGATCCATACCTCACACTGCACATGGGAATAAATTCCAAATGGAGTGAGATTGAAATGTGAAAAATGAAATTTTAAACGTGTAGGAAGAAAACATGAACAAATGTATTTGGAACTTTGATGTAGAAAGGCCTGCCTATGATTTTAAAGATCCAGAGCCATAAAAAAAATAAATTTGATTATGTAAAAATAAGGCTGGGCGAGACTGCTCACGCCTATAATCCCAGCACTTTGGGAGGCCGAGGTTGGGAGATCGAGACCATCCTGGCTAACACAGTGAAACCCTGTCTCTACTAAAAATACAAAAATCAGCCAGCTGTGGTGGTACATGCCTGTAGTCCCAGCTACTTGGGAGGCTGAGGCAGGAGAATCGCATGAACCTGGGAGGCGGAGGTTGCAGTGAGCTGAGATCACGCCACTGCACTCCAGGCTGGAAGACAGAGTGAGATTCCATCTCGAATAAATAAATAAATAAATAAATAAAAATAAAAAGCTTCTAGAGGGGAAAATACCATAGCAAAGTCAAATCAAAAGATAGGTAAATGAGAAAAAAAATCTTTAACTTACACGTTCTTCATATGTAAATACTTCCTACAAATTGAGGATATGAAAAACCAATAACCCAACAGAAAAGAGGCAAATGATTGGAATGGAGAGTTCACAAAAAAGAAATACAATGGCTCTTTCTTTTTTTTGAGACAGAGTCTCACTCAGGTTGGAGTGCAGTGGTGCGATCTCAGCTCACTGCAACGTCTACCTCCCGGGTTCAAGCAATTCTCCAGCCTCAGCCTTCCTAGCAGCTGGGATTAAGGTGCCCATCATGACACCCGGCTCATTTTTTGTATTTTTAGTAGAGACAGCGTTTCACCATGTTGGCCAGGCTGATCTCAAACTCCTGGCCGCAGGTGATCTGCATGCTTCAGCCTCCCAAAGTGCTGGGATTGCAGGCGGGAGCCACCACACCTGGTCATTTTATTTTATTTTATTTTTTGAGACAGGGTCTTGTGTTCATGCCCAGGCTGAAGTGCAGTGGCTCCATCATAGCTCACTGTAACTTTGAACTCCTAGGCTCAAGCAATCTTCCTGCCTCAGCTTCCTGAGTAGATAGAACTACAGTATACACCACCACGCCCAGCTAATCAAAAAAAATTTTTTGTAAAGACAGGATCTCATTATGTTGCCCATGCTGGGCTCTTGAATTTATAAAAGATGTTTGATGAAGTGAATGTACATTTAAACTACACTGAGATACCATCTTTTGTTCAGCAGTTTGGAAAAATCCAAAAGTTTCAGAACACTCTACAGGTATCTGTGGACAAATGTAGCTCATCAAAAGACAAAATGGTTTCCATTCTTGTGGAGGGCAATCTGGTACTTAAACGTCTACCAGAATGGCTAATGTACTACGGCGGCCCAGAGATCCCACTTCTGGGAAGTCAGCCACAGCTGCATATGGACAAAATTATGCATGAACAAAATTCATCTTTGTAACATTATCGCAAAGAGGAATATTGGAAACATCTCAAGTGTCCATCAATGGGACTGTGGTTAAATAAACCTTGTAACACCATGCAATTGTTAGAAAAAAGAATGAGGGGCATCCTGTATCCTAATTCGGAAAATTCTCCATCGTATAATCAGGGAGGAAAGCAAGTTTTAGAACAGTATCCTATCTTTTCTGAAAGAAAGGAAAGGGAGAGATAGGATGGCACATTCATGTTGGCATGTATTTGCATAAACAACACAAGAAGAATACACAGGAAATTAATAAAACTGGTAATGGGGACGGGGGGTGGAACAGAGAAGCTAGGGGTGGGGCAAGGACTGAGACTTTTGGTTTGCTTCTGGTCCCCTGAGGGGAATGCAAAGTCTTCCCAGAGGAACCAAGTGGATGGATTATATTTCAAATAAAAAAAGAGGGTTGGGCTCGGTGGCGGCGGTGGCTCACACCTGTAATCCCAGCACTTTGAGAGGCTGAGGCTGGAGGATCATTTGAGGCCAGGAGTTCAAGACCAGTCTGGTCTCAAATATCAAATAGTCAGACCCCTATCTTTACAAAAATAAAGAAATTTTCCAGGCAAGGTGGTGAGCCTGTAGTCCCAGCTACTTGAGAGGCTGAGATGGGAGGATTACTTGAGCCCAGGAGGTGGAGGCTGTAGTGAGTTGTAATCACAGTGCTGCACTCCAGCCTGGGTGACAGAGCAAGACTTTGTCTCTAAAAACAAACAAAACAACAAAAACAACCAAACAAGCAACCACATTAAAGAAGAAAGGAAAAAGGCAATAGGAAGAAATTCAAATGAGAAAGAACTTGCTCTGAATCCCCACTCCTCACTCCAGATCTTTCAAGAGTTCCATCCCTCATTCAAAAATCCATAAGAAGTTCCAAGTTTGGAGCTGATGTTTCCTGAGAAAATCAGTTACAACTGATTTGCAGGTTTAACATGGCTATTTGGGCGGTCTAAACATCCAAGCCAGATTTCTACAAGACAGTAAGATTACACCATGATGGCGGGAGCACACATATGTGTCTCTCCTGTTTCTGATGTTATGTTGTAAGCATTTAAAATAAAGCAATCCGGCTGGGTGTGGTGTCTCACACCTGTAATCCCAGCACTTAGGGAGGCCGTGACGGGTGGATCACTTGAGGTCAGGAATTCAAGACATGAATTCCCAAGACTGGGCAACATGATGAAACCCAGTCTCTACTGAAAATACAAAAATTAGCTGGGCGTGGTGGAGAGCGCCCTGTAGTCCCACTACTCAGGAGGCTGAGGAAGGAGAATCGCTTGCAGTGAGCAGAGATCACGCCCCTGCACTCCAGCTTGGGCAACACAGCGAGACTCTGCCTCAAAAAAGTAGAAGGAGAAATAAATAAATAAATATATAAAAATAAAAATAAAATAAAGCAATCCTTTCCGATGTTTTAAAAGAGTATGAAAGATGTATTTACAGGGTCTTTCCCACCATTTTTTTTTTTTTTTTTTCCCTCACTCTGGCGCCAGGCTGGAGTACAGTGGCACGCTCTTGGCTCACTGCAACCTCCGCCTCCCAGGTTCAAGCAATGTTCCTACCTCAGCCTCCTGAGTAGCTGGAACTACAGGTGTGTGCCACTACGCCAGGCTAATTTTTGTATTTTTTAGTACAAACGGGGTTTCACCATACTGGACAGGCTGGTCTCGAACTCCTGACCTGAGATATGCCCACCTTGGCCTCCCAAAGTGCTGGGATTACAGGTGTGAGCCACCATTCCCGGCCCTCTCCATGTTTTCTGAGCATGTATTTCAGGGAGGGCTCTGCATCAGACCTCAGGGCCCCCTTGATACTAGGAGAACCAGCAAAGTCCCTGTGGTCTGGGTCTTCCCTGGCAGGCTGTGGCTCAAGCCACTCGCCTTCATATTCTGTGCTCTGGCCACGAAGGTCCCCTGCTAATTCCTTGCCTTCACCTCTGCTCTGCTAGATATGCTGCTGTCTGTGTTTTCTCACTGTCTGACAGGTCGACTTCTATTCACACCTCTGGTCTCAGCTCAAGAGTCTCTCTTCACAGAAAGCACACCAGTGGTTCCCAGGGGCTGGGATAGGGGTTTTGAAAAATGACTGCTCATGGGGACGGGGTTTCTTTCTGAGTTGATGTACAGTGGCTCACATCTACAGTCCTAGCAACTTAGGAGGCCATGGTTGAGGGACTCCTTGAGGCCAGGATTCAAGACCAGCCTGGGCAACATAGTAAGATCCCCCCATCTCTACCAAAAAAACCCTTAAAAATTAGCTGGGCATTAGGGGCATGCACCTGTAGTCCCAGCTACTCAGGAGGCTGAAGTGGGAGAATCACCTGAGCCCAGGAGTTCAAGGCTGCAATGAGCTATGATTGCACCCCTGCACTCCAGCCTAGGTGACAGAGCCCTGTTTCATTAAAAAAGAAAGAAAGAAAAAAAGTCCCTTCTTCAAAGACATCCTCCTAGGTACATCTGGATACTCTACCTCAGTGACACCCACTACCGCAGATAAACAAAGAGTAATGATGTCACTGGTTACTAAATGCAGTAAGATAATGAGGGTGTGGTAGGAGCAGGGTACACTGTCAATAATTTTAAAAGAAGAATAAAACCAACTAAAAATTGATCTTCTTTTTACAGTGCCACGCCTTGGCAGTTCTAAATAACATCAGTGATAAAAGTCACCTTCCCTCCTCAAATATTTTTTGGTTTAAGTTCTAAACAATTTCAGGGACTACTGTTGAGTTTGAGTGATATACATGTAAGCTTCAAATTAACACATTCTAATAACTTATCCTTTAATAAGCATTATTATTTTACATGTAACTTAATTCAGAAAATTCCTAATTAGAGCCAGTTCTCTGCAGATGGACTCAACCTGTAGGGTTTGTTTGTTTGTTTGATTGTTTGTTTTTTGAGATGTTTGTTACTATCACAATTTGCAGTGGCTCAGCTAGCATTTTCAGCCTGGTGCTACTATTTATGCCTGCCTTTAAAGTGCAGAATCAAAGTAAACACTGATAGCACACTGATTATAGGGAAAGAAAACAGAACTTGATGGAATTGAATTCTCTCATTCTATGTAACTGCGTGAGTTTTGATTTGTGTTTTTAAAATTTAAAACAGTGAAACAGAAGTACAAGGTGTAATATTTTTGTTAGATGAATGCAAACTTTAGTTCATACATAAAATATTTTACTAAATTTGACACAAGTTTTTTTCTAATTGTTTTAAAGGACAAAATTCTAAAAATTGTTGCAACATTAGTAGTTGACTAAACTGTACCTTTTACACAGTTTGGTTTTTATTAAAATTCACCTGCTAGTTACTGAACAATTATTTACGTAAAATAATATTACATGAGACGATAACCAAAATATCAATGTTTAATCTTTAGTAAATATAAAACTGAATAACTGGATTGAGTTTTTTCCTTTATTTGCATGATAATTTTTATTTTTATTCATTTTATTGACAAGATTATATAAATAAAGATTCAATATAAGGAAATTTCCAGTGTCTGCATTTCTTCTCTAGCTTTTTTTTTTTTTTTTTTTTTGACACAGAGTTTCGCTCTAATTGGCCAGGCTGGAGCATGGTGGTGCAATCTTGACTCACTGCAACCTCCGCCTCCTGAGTTCAAGTAATTCTCCTGCCTCAGTCTCCGGAGTGGCTGTGATTACAGGTATGTGCCACCACGCCCAGCTAATTTTGTATTTTTAGTAGAGACAGGATTTCTCCATGCTGGTCAGGCTGGTCTTGAACTCCCAACCTCAGGTGATCCACCTGTCTTGGCCTCCCAAAGTTACAGGGGTAAGCCATTTTCTAGCTATTTTCGTTATTCATTTCATGTTATGATTATTGCTAAAAAGTAATTTAAGCATATGGAGGAGATTCTTTTCTTTTCTTTTCTTTTTTTTTTGAGACAGAGTCTCACTCTGTCCAGGCTGGAGTGCAGTGGTGCAATCTCCGCCCCAGGTTCAAGCAATTGTCTTGCCTCAGCCTCCCGAGTATCTGGGACTACAGGTGCCTGCCACCGCTCCCAGCTAATATTTGTCTTTTTAGTAGAGACAGGGTTTCAACATCTTGGCCAGGCTGGTCTTGAACTCCTGGCCTCTTGATCCTTCTGCCTCAGCCTCCCAAAGTGCTGGGATTACAGACTGGAGCCACTGCACCCAGCCGAGGAGATTATTTTCTAATATTCCCTTTAATTTATTAAATTAAACTGTAATATTCATGAAGAATATATGAATGAGCTACACACATGCTTTGCTATATTTCTAAATACTCTGAATGTATATCAAATACATAATAAGGATATATGTTTTGAAGAATATTTATATTCATTTAAAATATTTTTAAAATTATTTAATGCAAGGCTTTGGTAAATTGCTAAATTTGGTGAATTAATTGTTTCATAATTTAGCCATTGAGTGATTTGTTTTTGTCCCTGTGAAATGGATAGTTTTGTCTTTATTTACCTCCATGGGAACACTGAGGCATAGGGTATGTAAAACATTTGTCTGTGGTCAGAAAACCAGTAAGAAGAGCTATGATCTCAACCAAGATCTTCTAATTCTAGCCATTACACTATATTGCTTCCTCACATACCTCTCATTGAGACTAAAGTTGACCATGAAATCCCATCCAGCTATAACTTCATCAGAAATGCTGCCTCAGTGAGGATGCATAGCCTCATGGGGTTATAGACCCCAGTTTACAGACCAGTGAGTCCATCTCACATGCCAGCCCAGTCATCAAGAATTAGAGACCATACAGAGGACCCCATCAAATGCCAACGGCATGAATCCAAGGTGGGTCACTGGGTCCATGTTCTGGGCCAGGTTTTGGATCCTGCCAGGTTCATTCCTGCCTCAGGGCCTTTGCACAAACTGTTTTATTTTTGTTTTTGTTTTTTGAGATGGAGTCTTGCTCTGTCGCCCAGGCTGGAGTACAGTGGCACGATCTCAGTTCACTGCAACCTCCGCCTCCTGGGTTCAAGCAATTCCTCTGCCTCAGCCTCCCTAGCAGCTGGGACTACAGGCACCTGCCACCATGCCTGGCTAATTTTTGTATTTTCAGTAGAGACGGGGTTTCACCATATTGGCAGAATGGTCTTGAACTCCTGACCTTGAGATCCACCTGCCTTGGCCTCCCAAAGGGCTGGGATTACAGGTGTGAGCCATCCCGCCCAGGTTGTTTTGTTTTATATGTGGTTTTTTTTTGTTGTTGTTTTGTTTTGTTTTGGCCTGGCTTTCCCCTCTAGCTTTTGAAATAACTCTTCCTCAGGTTACTTCCTCAAAGAGGCTCTCCTTGACTACCATATCTAAAGTTACTCCTCCCAGTCACTAACCATTGCCCTGGTGCTTTTATTTGATAGCATCAAGTATCATTGATTCTATGCACCATTCATCCATCAATCTTTCTTTCTTTCTCTCTCTTTCCTGCCATCTATCTATGTCATATCAGTGACTTGTATAGAATAGATTCCTAGTAAGTATTTATTAAGTTATTGAAAGAATGAGGCCAGGCACAGTGGTTCATCCCTGTAATCCCAGCACTTTGGAGAGGCTGAGGCAGGCAGATCTTATGAGCCCAGGAGTTGGAGATCAGCTTGGGCAGTGTGGCAAAACCTTGTCTCTACCAAAAAAATACACAAATCAGCTGGGTTTGATGGTGTATACCTGTAGTCGCACCTGCTAGGGAGGCTGAGGTGGGAGAATCACTTGAGCTCAGGAGGCAGAGGTTGCCGTGAGCCATGGTGGTAGCACTGTACTTCAGCCTGGATGACAGACACAAACCCTGTCTAAAAAAAAAAAAAAGAAAGAAAGAAAAGAAAGCATGTAGAGATTAATAACACAGTGCTAAGGAGGATTCTGAGGTCATATCCAGGCTCGGTAGGGCAGAGCACTGCGCACTGAGAAATTAGCCTGCGCTGCCATATCCAGGATGTGGGGACGTCTGGCCCGCCAGCACCTGAGACCCGTAACTTCTGTATTATCCAAAACACCGGGGACAGGGGAAGGCTTTCCCCCATTAGCACCCAGCAGCACACTAGCTTCTGTCCATTCGCCAGTGGGAGTCTTTAGGAGGGAAAGTGGGTACAGTACAGGCGGGGCACCGCCCAGGTGGAGACAGGTTTCATGTTATACTCCAATACCATCTGTACACCTTCATGCGGGGATTAGGGATTTGACAGGTGAACAGGTTACTCAACAGCGTTCACAGTTCATAAACCAAGACTACCTGCTTCCCACAGCCTGCGTTCATGGGAAACAGACAAGAGAATAAAACCAGCCTCAGCTACATTGAATTCTCTCTTTCCCCTCCCAAGTTATTAACAAAGACTGACACTGTAGTCATTTATCAAAAAATCTTGTTCCCTAAGTGGTGATACAGAATAATTATCTCAGCATGCAATCAGCTCAGCGATCTTCTTCAAAGCAGTTTGTGGCAAGGATGTGCATTTTTAAAATAGATTAAATTTTCAAGAGCTTGCCTCTGAAACCTGGTCAGAATGTATTTACAACTCACCTGGTGAGATGATGCATATCTTGAAGCTGAAATTCTCTTTCATTACGTCTTGCTTAATTGAATCAAGCGAAGTCATTTTGGGATTGTCCCAAAAGAAAACCTTTTATCTCAAGGCAAATGTGTTTTAACAAGGCCCTAAGATAAATAAAAGCCAGGTTTCCACTCACCGGAGCTCTCTGCTCCTCCTTTCAAAAGTTTATCACTCTACTTCATTTGTTTTTCTTTTAAGTGAGGAAATTGCTTATGGAGTTAACTGTTGCCAGTGAAAGCAACAAGTTGCCTCTCCCCTCCTACCCGCCTTTACAGTTAAGAAACACCTTGTTTCCCTCCCTCTCTTCCTTCCTTCTTTTAAAATAAATAAATTGTGCATAGCTGGAGCATGCAAACAATACTCGACGTGGTCCTGGTATAGCCGAAAACGTCATATTCAGCCCTGTTTAATTCCCACTGTCTTGGGTCTAGAATTTAGGCTTTTGAGAAATTTTTGTTTGTTTTTGTTTTTGTTTTGAGACGGAATCTCTCTCTGTCGCTAGGTCCTGGAGGGCAGTGGCATGATCTCGGCTCACTGCAACCTCCGACTCCCTGGTTCAAGCGATTCTCCTACCCCAGCCTCCCGAGTAGCTGGAACTACAGGCACCCGCCACCACGCCCAGCTAATTTTTCTATTGTTAGTAGAGACTGGGTTTCACCATGTAGGCCAGGATGGTCTCGATCTCCTGACCTCGTGATTGAGTTAATGAAAGCTCAAAGACCAGGATTCTGCATTCCCCCAAATCCTGGAGTGCAGAAGGACCCTATGCAAGGTTTGGGGCGGGCTCTTTTCCTCAGCAGCCAGGACAGCCTCTGCATCCGTGGGCGCGGGTCCCCCTACTCCTTCCACCATCCCCTAGTGATATCCTTCAAGCGCAGGCTCGGGCTTAGGAGACTGGGTGGAGCCGGGATTCTGCAGCCGTAACCAACTCTCCCGCCGGGAGCATGGGGCTGGTCCCTGGGGCGCACTCCAGCCTAGAGAACTTGTGACAGATAATTGACGTGTCGGGAGGGCAGTTCAGGCAGACCTCATGTGACTTCTAAAACCATCCCACAAATCTGAAGCGTGGCTTGCCTGATCAGCCGCCTGCCCGGCACCCGGTGAACAGTTTCTCCCGGACTCTGCATCTAGCCCCAAAGAATCTAAGACCCTTTGTCTAGAAAAGCGCCCTTGTCTTCCCTGGCACCCTTCATGGTGGGTGTCCTGGACTCAGCATAAACTCTCGTTCCAGCCCAAATCAGAGGCGGCCACAGCAGCCGTTCCTCGTCTCCATCAGCATCCGCGCTGCCATTTCCCCGTCCCGAGCTGTGGTTCAATCAAATGTCACTCTGGGATGACTAACAGCCGATGTTGATGAGGAGCCTCCAGTGTTACGGTAAAGCACCGCGTGCAAACTTAGACCCCGGTCATCTGACGGTCACGTGGGCGGGCGTCGCAGCCCCGGCCCCCGCCTCTTCCAGCCTCTGTGATTCGGTGCATGACACGGCCCTCCGCGAAGGGCAGCCGTTAGTTACATAAACGCTGCGAGCTCCCACAGTGCGGCGGGGAGCAGCACAAACGCTCGGCCGGGACACCTCCCTTCCAGCTCCGCGCCCCGAGGCGGTGCCGCTCCCGAAGCGCTGGGAGGCCTGTGCAACGCCCGAGGTGTCTGGATCCCAAAACAGGACCCCGGGAGTTGCTCACACCCGGACTGGCCCCGAGTCGTCAACCCAGAAAAGGCATCCTTCGTCCTAGATCCAGCCCGTATTTCACAGAAAGCGTTTCCTGCGCCCATCCCCAAAGCCGGCAGGGGTGGGGCGGAGCGGGGAGGCCCGGGGAGACCAACTCTATTATATAAACTTGAATTGGCTCCGGCTCCTGCAGCTCGGGCACTGCAGGACGTTTCCAACCAGATGGGTTACGAAGCCCGGCGGCTTCCTTCTCCTCCCTCCCCCTCCGCCGTCTTCCCCTGCAAGGCCAAGGCCCACCCTTCTGCCTTCCAGAGTGTACCCGAGTTTCCCTGTCTTTCCAGTCCTCCCTTGCACAGGAGATGGCACCCAGAACAGAAATACGTGATGATTTGAAAATGGTACTCCGTTATTAAACGAATGTCTGCCCAGTCTGCTAGTCCCGGCTCCCAGCCAATACTTAACGATCACCTCCGTAACTCAAGAGTTCCAAGCTGGGAATCAGTCATCTCAGACCGGCATCCTCAAATGAGTTGCACTGGGGTTGAGAGGGGCAGTGTTTGTTAAAACTCAGGGTGCTGAGCCCCACGCCCAGAGTTCTATTCCATCACTCTAGGTTGGGCCCCAGAAATGTGTATTCCTTTCTTTCTTTTTAGAAGCAGGGTCTCCTTCTGTCACCCAGGCTGGAATGCAGTGGTGCAGTCATGGCTCACTGTAGCCTCCACTTCCTGGCCTCAAGCCATCCTCTTGCCTTGGCTTCCCTCATTATAGACCTGAGCCACCACACTCAGCCAGGAAGGTGCATTTCCACAAGTTACCAAGCAATGCTGATGCTTGGAACCCCTCGTATACACAGGGGCAGGGTGGTGGTTTATATTTTTTTCTTCCATTAAAAAGGTTTGAAAAACAAGTTAATGGTGTGAACAGAATGTCAGGAAGACCAGCCTCCTCTCAAAGATTCTCTGGCAGTTTAGAAGCACACACGTACAAACAACAAACATGTTCATTATAAATTATAACATCTATCCCCCTGTGCGTGATGAAACAACTCTTCAAGAGCACCTCAAATTAGCAACCAAGGTTAGCTCACTCCAGGAACTTGGAAATTGAGCATTTTATAGCAGCAGGTGACTTCAGAGACTGGCCAAGCAAAAACCTCATTTAATAGGTGAGAAGCGAAGTGCAGCAAGGTCAATGGCTGTGTGTGGTGAGCTGGGAAGGCCGACATCCAGGCAAACAGGTGTAACTCCTTGGATAGGGTCAAACCCCAGTTCCACCACTGGTTAGTTGTGTAACCTTAATTCTTTTCTTCATTTCCTAATCCATGAAATGGGATCAAAGTCTCCCTTGCTGCAATGTTGTGAAAATTATATACGATATATGAAAAAACTACATAATTCAGATCAGACTTCCGTATCTGTTGCAGTATTGCTATTATTATTATTAAAGGCCAAAGCCACTGGGCTCAATAGCAGGACCCCTGATTTCTTTCTTCTTCTTTCTTTTTTTTTTTTTTTTTGAGATGGAGTGTCACCCTTGTTGCCCAGGCTGGAGGGTAATGGTGCTATCTCGGCTCACCGCAACCTCCGCCTCCCAGGTTCAAGAGATTCTCCTGCCTCAGCCTCCCAAGTAGCTAGGATTACAGGCATGCGCCACCATGCCTGGCTAATTTTGTATTTTTAGTGGAGATGGGGTTTCTTCATGTTGGTCAGGCTAGTCTTGAACTCTGGACCTCAGGCGATCCTCCCGCCTCAGCCTCCCAAAGTGCTGGGATTACAGGCATGAGCCACCGTGACCGGCTAGGACCCCTGATTTCTAATCCAGATTGATTTTTTTTTCACTGCCCTAGTAAGTACGGAATGTTTCTTTGACAATATATACCCATGGCACTTATGGTTCCAGCTTCTCACTGATTCCAAAGCATTTGCTCCTAGTTAGTCCAAACAGATAAAGTGTGCTGGACTTTGTGGTGGTTTTTGAGCCTGATGGAAGTAACAATCACAGCCCAAGAACCAGAAGGATTCAAGATGTCATTTTAGAGTTTTCATGAAATGCATACCCTGAATGGTGTGACTCAGTCTCTCCTGGTTTTTATTTTATTTATTATTTTTTGAGACGGAGTCTCGCTCTGTCGCCCAGGATGTGTACAGTGGCGCCATCTCAGCTCTCTGCAACCTCCACCTCCTGAGTTTAAAGCAGTTCTCCTGCCTCAGCCTCCCAAGTAGCTGGGATTACAGGCGCCTGCCACCACGCCCAGCTAATTTTTGTAGTTTTAGTAGAGACTGAGTTTTGCTATATTGGCCAGGCTGTTCATGAACTACTGACCTCAGGTAATCTGCCCACTTAGGCCTCCCAAAGTGCTGAGATTACAGGCATGAACCACTGTACCTGGCCGCTCCTGGTTTTTAAAACCTGTGTTTTCAAATGTCACGGGCCAGGGACAGATGTTGTGTAAATCATTACTGCTGCCTCTGAGGACAAACACCCTCAGGACTAAAGAATATTTGAAACTGCAGTCTAAACTTTAATATTGCCCCCTCTGAGCCCCTAAGCAGGCGACATTAGTGCTGAAACTGCTTCCTCTGTATTTTCAGCAGACTGCTACTCATACCTTTGCAGCCTCTCTCGTCAAAGCCCCTGAGAGACCCCTGCTGCTGGGAGAGTCCCAGGAGTGAAAGGGATGGGGGAGGAAGGGAAAGCAATGGAAGGATCGGGGTGGGTAAATTGGAAATATAGTACTTCCTGGTGTGGCACTGAGCACCATTGTAGTTGCTTGAATACGTGGGTACGTGGCATTCACATTTCCACAAGAAATGAGATGCTAAATTGCTAATAGCCTCCCAGGGGTTCACTTCCCTGCTGCTATGCCTTCCATGATTTCATCAAAGTTTAGACGCATTAAAATATCACAATTTAGGCCCACGTGTGAGGCATTCAGTCATGCTCTTGACATTGATGCCGAAATCCTGTAAGGAAGAAAAACCTCTTTCCCATGTAATCCGATTGCAAGTCAGTATCAATGGACAATTCCGAATGAGATCACTCTTACCCTAAGAAGCTGTGGTATCTGTGGCTGTCAAGTTGTTGTAGTGATACACAGAATGGGTTTGGCCTGTTGCTTTTAATTCTCAGAATTTGTGTCTTTTCCACATCATCTGGTTTTTTTTTTTCTTCATCTCTCCAACCTGACTAATTCAGCCTTCAGTTTTATTTCATAATTGCTCTTCTCACATAATTGCTCAATCCCCACTCCCCAATCTTTGATCCAAATGATGTTTAAGATTTTGAATTTCCACTGTGGTTCCCAAAACTCTTTGGATTATGAAAGCACAGGCATGGTTTTTAAATCCAATCAAGCATACTGAGATATGCGTGTCTAATGTGTCTTTGGATAGGTGGCATCTGTAACTAGGTAGAAATCTGTTTTAAATCAGTATACTTACTAGTCTGCACATTTATTCTGGATTTTTTCAAATTGTTGTCATATAGCCATCACTTATTTTGTCTTTTCAGCTTGATATTTTCCTTCTGGGTCGGTAACTTTTTAGTATGTTCTCAGGTACTGTAAGAGAAAGATTTTGATTTACCCAGCCTTTTACAAATTCAAGAGCATGGCTCATGATTCTTCTCACTGCCCCCCTGACTCAGATTTATTTGTACAAATAGCACAGGAGGACCCCAGCCCCATGCAGATGGCAGCCCGGGGGGTCACATCAGTCCTTCTGTCCTCACATTGGCAGACATGGATATCTACTCTAAAGCCTTTGTAGTGGCCTGGGCACCTTAGGGAGCCTGAGCTGGAACTGCAGCTGGAGCTGCAGCCTGGGCCTTGGTTTCATCCTTGGCCTTGACCTTGGCTTTTGGCCGGCAGAGCCTGAGCCCCTTGACAGTGCAGGCACTAGCACTCTTCTCAAGCTTGGGGTGGGCCCTGTAGGCAAGTCGATGGAGCTTGCGGTGACACCCTGTGGGATCTTGGGCTTAACCTCCTTGGCTTTACGAGGGCCCTGATGGCCTCGGCTCGTGCACTCACAGCCTCGGCGTTGTTCTTTAGGCCTGCATTTTCTTTAGGCACTTGTTGTGCTTCTTAGCAAAGCGCATGTTCCTCAGGAACTTGGAGTCCACCCCCTTAACAGATTTGTATCTTTGTGATCGGGGTTTCTCAATGCCATTTTTGTGCCATTTTCGGGACTGGTTGTGTGCGGTGTGGTTCTTGGACTTGGCCATGTCTGCACCTAAGCTGCAGCTCCCGAAGCGCCTAGAACCAGAAGAGCGGCTCATGCTTCTTGAGATTGCAAGTGAGATTTTGATTGTTTCTCTCACAATTATTGATGTATGTAATATATTCAGACCTGTCGTTTACAGTCCCCATCTAGGAGGCGGAGTTAGTATAAAATTGAAATAATTGCTCACCTGGTCCCCTTTCAAAGTTGCAGTGTGATCGTTCCTCTTGGGTTAACGCTTGGGTGTTAAACATGTTTTCTTATCCGGCAAACACACTGAGAACCTATCGTGCCAGCCCTAGTTCCCAGTGCTGAGTATACAAAGGGACGCAGAGGGAAATCAGAGAAGGGCCTTTTCTGTGGGAATCTGATGATGGTGGCAAAGTATGGACAGATTTTATCCCTAACAGAGCATGATGGGAAGATGCCACGGAAGCCAGAGGAGGGGCCTCTGACCTGCCTCTGGAAGGCCAGAATGGCTTCCCAGTGCAAGCGGCACCTCAGCTGAGCATTACAGGAAAAACAAGAGTCAGGCAGACAGAATAGGCCAATCAGTTTAAATGGTGCTTCAGGCTGGGTGTAGTGGCACACGCCTGTAATCCCTGCACTTTGGGAGACTGAGGCAGGCAGATCACCTGAGTCCAGGAGTTTGAGACCAGCCTGACCAACATGGTGAAACCCTCATCTCTTTAAAAAAAAAAAAAAAAAAAAATTAGCTGGGTGTGGTGGTGCATGCCTGTAATCCCAGCTGTTCAGGAGGCTGAGGCACAAGAATCACCTGAACCTGGGAGATGGAGGTTGCAGTGAGCCAAGATTGCACCACTGTACTGCAGCCTGGGCAACAGAGCAAGACTCTGTCTCAAAAAAAAAAGTGCTTGAAAGCACTCTTTATGTAAATTAAGATCTTGCTTGTCGGCTGGGCACGGTGGCTCACGCCTGTAACCCCAGCCCTTTGAGAGACCAAGGCGGGCAGATCAACTGAGTTCAAGAGTTTGAGACCAGCTTGGCCAATATGGTGAAACTCTGTCTCTACTAAAAATACAAAAAAAATTAGCCAGACGTGGTGGCGTGCACCTGTAGTCCCAGCTACTGGGGAGGCTGAGGCTGGAGAATCTCTCGAACCTGAGAGGTAGAGGTTGCAGTGAGCCAAGATTGCACCATTGTACTCTAGCCTGGGCGGCTGAGCGAGACATCATCTTAAAAAACATAAACAAAAACAAAATCTTGCTTGTCTATAAATAACCAAGATCTAAATGAATAATTGCTGAAACAAGCTAGAAGTGAATTTCTCTCACACATAAAGTCCAGATGTGATATTGATGCTCTGTGGTGTCAGCACTGCCACATGTGGCTCCATCTCCAGGTTGCCTCTTGGTCTAAGATGGTTGCGGGAGCTCCAGCGGCAACAGCCTCATTCCAGGCAGCGTAAACATAGAAGGGAAGGAAGAGAACACCTCGCATTTTTTTTTTTTTTTTTTTTTTTGAGATGGAGTCTCCTTGCCCTGTCACCTAGGCTGGAGTGCAGTGGTGTGATCTCGGCTCACTGCAACCTCTGACTCCTGGGTTCAAGCGATTCTCCTGCCTCAGCCTCCCGAGTAGCTGGGACTACAGGAGTGCACCACCACACCCAGCTCGATTTTTTGTATTTTCTAGTAGAGACAGGGTTTCATCATGTTGGCCAGGATGGTCTTGATATCTTGACCTCTTGATCTGCCCACCTTGGCCTCCCAAAGTGATGGGATTATAGGCATGAGCCACCACACCTGGCCGCCCTCACCTTTTAAGGAGGTCCTTTGATGTGCCATACTTTCCTCATTGACCAAAACACGTCACATTGTTCTACATAGCTGCAAGGAAGGCTAGGGTATGAAGTCTTTGACAGGACAGCAAGGTGTCCGGGTATAATTAATAGAAGTCAGTGTCATTACTGAAGGGAAGCAACCAACTGTGCCCTAGGGATTGGGTGTGGGGAGAAGGCTGCCTGCACAGGGGAGAGAAGGAAAGCTTATCTTGTTTCAGAGAATAAAGATAAGTAGGTCAATTTGGTTTAGAGTTTGGTTTGCCAAGCGATAAGGCTGGGCAAATAAACAGATGCTGGGTTGTGGGAGGTCTTATAAACCATGCCCTGTTGGGAAGCTGGAATTCTATCCTGAGGACCATGGCGAGTGGTTGAAGGGGTTTTATCATTGAGGTAGAGGGGGAAAGGCATTGGGAGGTGAGAGCAGCCATATCATTAGGAGGCACTCACAGCCTTTCAAAAGAAACGATGACAGCCTGAGCTAGGTGGTGGAATCAGGGATGGGGAGAAGCCAGCAGATTCCAGAGATATTAGAGAGGCAGAACTGGTCAGAACTGGTGAGATGCAGGTGACACGTAGGTGTAGAGAGATTAATGATGGCAGACACCCAGGCTCTGGGTGGTTGTGATACCATCCATTGAGATAGCAGGGGTTTTGGAGAAGCTGGGTGGAGAAAGTGAGCATGGTTTGGGCATTGCATCTACACATACAGATTGGGTTGATCCATTTTTTAGCAGCTTTGTTGGGATGTAATTTACGTACCACAAAATACACCCATTTTAAGTGTACAGTTGGACGAGTTTTAATAACATACAGTTGTGCAACCCTCCCCATTACCCAGTGTTGAAAGACGTCCACTGTCCCAGAAAGCTCCGCTGTGCCCATTAACAGCCAAGGGCCCATCCTGAGTGCCAAGGAATTACTGATCTGCTTTCTGTCAGATCTACTTCCTAAAGTGTAAATTCAGTAAAATGATGAGTGCAGTGATTCTCTGTTGCGGAAGGTGCAGGGGGTTGGGGGGAGTCATGATCCCCCAGGACTGTGTATGAGAATCATCCAGGAGGCTTTTTCAGTCTGCATATCTGTCCCATGCCCCCTCAAGAGTTGAGTTCTCTTCATCTCCCCAATTCCCCAGAGGGAGTCATTTATAGAGTCTGGGATAAGAAGTATTCTTTAAGTTTGCCGGCCTGGCGTGGTAGCTCGCACCTGTAATCCCAGCACTTTGGGAGGCCAAGGCAGGTGGATCACTTGAGGTCAGGAGTTTAAGACCACCCCGGCCAACATGGTGAAACCTCATTTCTACTGAAAATACCAAAATTAGCCAGGCAGGTACCTGTAATCCAGGCTACTCAGGAGGCTGAGTCAGGAGAATTGCTTGAACCTGGCAGGCGGAGGTTGCAGTGAGCCGAGATCATGCCACTGCACTCCAGCCTGGGTGACAGAGTGAGACCCTGTCTCAAAAAAAAAAAAAAAAAAAAAGTATTTTTCAAGTTTGCTGGGGCAGACAATGATAGGGAGCCCCTAAGGGGGTTGGTTTTTAATAACTAGCTTGATACTGTATTTTACTTTATTGTTTTCGACCAGACATTGACACTCCTAGATAGAGCTCAGATTTCTGTTATGTCCCAAATATCAGATGACATGGTGCTCAAAAGCACACTTTACATGACATGGCACTTTTTGAGGAAGTCCCCTTGATTCCCTGCAGAAAGTATCTCAGTATTACCAATTGCACTCCTTGAATGAAGTTTTTCAAATGCAACTCAGCAATTTACAAATCCAAAGGGTGCCCCAGCCTCACTCGATACTATAACCATCTTTTTTGGCTGTGAATAATTCCACAAGTAAACACAGATGGAGGATTCTTTTTTAGTGGCAATGCAACTCTGTTGAGTGGTTTGAGGACACACTGGTTTGAATGTCCCTGGTTTTCTTCAGGAAGACGGTTCCATCAGGGACACCTTTTCTTAGTACTTGACTTTGAACTAACGACAGATATCTGAAGCCTGTCAGACTCCATTTCAATTATCCCTATCTTTAGTAAGATCAAGATTTCTTAATTAGTTGCTAACACCATCAATACTATGAAGCTTAAGATTCCTGTTTTACAGACGAGTATTATATAGGCACTTTTTCCTCCACTCTCTTGTCTCAAAGCATGAAGGATTCAAAGTGGGTTTTGGGTAGAGATTGTAGTTCTAACACATTTCCATTCCCCAAAAGGACTTCTCTACTGTCTTACCCTCCCTTACATAGGTAGGCAAAGTGAAAACATTAAGCACCATACAACCCAAAGCCTTAAAAACCACCTTATCAGATACTCTTCATATTCATCTTTTCTTCTAGCTGGCAGTACTGGTGTTGCAAGTCTTTGAAATCAATGCTCAACTTCTCCAGGAAAAAAATAGCAAAGAGAGGTTATCAGGCATTTCTTCATCCCACACATAGTTTTCGAGCATCTACTATGTGCTAGACCCTGTTCTAGGCACATGGGAGGCAGCACTGAACAAGACAAGAAAGGTCTCTGCTCCCTGTGGTGGAAATTCTGGTGGGACACGAAACAATAAGTAGGACGATGTCCAAGTAGAAAGGAAAGGAAAGCAGACAGAGTGCGGATACATGAGTGGGGAGAGTCGCCAGAGAGGCCTTTGGAGGAGGTGGAATTTACATTGCATCCAGATGGAGAAGGGAGTGGTTGAGGTCAGGAGGGCCATTCCAGAGAGAGGGCCTGGGAGAGGAGAGGGCTTAGCATGCTCAAGGTATTTCCAGTATGCTTGGGGTCTGCAGAAGAATGATTAGCGTGGGAGGAGACTGGCATGTAATGGGGGGACCATAGGGCACCATCCAGATCAGCTGGCCTGTAGTTCACAGCAAGACATTTGGAGTCTATGGGAAGGGCCATGGAAAATCACTGGGGGAAGGGCTTTAAGCAGGCTAGAAGCATGGCGCACTTGGCTAGGTAGGAAGATTACTCTGACTGTGGAGTAAAGGCTGGACCATAGGTAGGACAAGAGAGGTGGGGAGGCTGGCTAGGAAGCCATTACGTAATGAGGTGAGAGACGACTGTGGCTCTGAATTGGATAATGGTGTGGCAGGTAAAGGAGGAGCAGGACTGGGGGCATATTTTGCAGTTGGAGCACTGGGCTTTGATGACATGAGAGGTGAGGAAAGAGAGGGATCAAACACAGCTCCAAGAATCTTGGCTGGATGACAGGATGGCAGGGGTGCCGTTTGCCAGGGTGGGGAGGAGAGTGTGAGATATGGAGAGGTCTATTTTGAACATGTTAAGTGTGAGATGTCTAGTCATTCATTCATTCAACTCTCCTAGAATGTACATTCTGTTTCAAACACCAAGCACTCTCACTGGAATCATAAACAGGCCAGAGCCCCTGCCTTCTAGCGTTCTTAGACTACCTGAGGAGGTGGACCTGCAGAAGAGGGCTGCGACAGTCATAACAGAGGGGTGTGAGTGGACCAGCCATGCTCACCTGAAGCAGGGCTTAGGGATGCTTAGGAGACAGGATTGCTCTGGGCTGGGTCTTGGGGGATCAGGGCAGTAGCCAAGCTTTCCCAAAAGGGAGATTTCCTTTGGGTGCTGGAGATGGTGGCTGTAGGGGCTTAATCATCCAGCCCCAGAAGGAAGGACCTCCCAGAGCAGCAGTCAAACCACAGTTACTGTGGTCCAAATTGAAATAGTTACACATACCAGATAGCATTGATTTTTTTAAAAATATGTAGGAATATGCTGTTCGAGTGAACTCTAAGTTTCTCTTCAAAGAATCAGTATGTCAGTATGTTCTGCTCTCTTATTCTTTAATTCTCCATTTTAAAGTTTAACTTCCTGGTTCTCTGCACTTCCTTGCCTCTAGTTTCGATAAACTAGTTTCCCGCCAGTTCTAATCGGCAGTTCACATCTGTTCCCCTGGTCCCCTGCTTCGTCCTGACTCATCCCGATCATCTGCTCTGGTCACCTGCTCTATCCTGACGCATCCTGTCACCTGTTTTGACCTGAGTCACCTCTGGTCACCTGCTCTGTCATAACAGTTTTCCCACCAAACCATTCACCCCACCACTCTGGCTCATACCCCTGCTCTCTTTAAAATAGCCAATTGGAATTAGCTTATACAATATAGTCCAACCCTAGCCAATAGGGGAATGACACAGCAGTAGGAGCTGCATCAGGGATAAGAACCTCTTCCCGT
The DNA here is from genome assembly GCA_963574635.1 of Cheracebus regulus. Taxonomy (NCBI): domain Eukaryota; kingdom Metazoa; phylum Chordata; class Mammalia; order Primates; family Pitheciidae; genus Cheracebus; species Cheracebus regulus. The sequence continues at coordinate 47,718 of CAUYQU010001759.1, read as the reverse complement.
CCCCTGTTCAGGTGTGCACTCACCATTGTTCCATCTATGAGACAGACCCTTCTATAGAAGTAAATTACCTTGCTGCCTCAGCCTCCTAAGTAGCTGAGACTACAGGTGCATGCTACCATGGCCAGCTCATTTTTTTTTTTTTTTCATCTTTGCAGAGACGAACTTTTGCTATGTTGCCCAGGCTGGTCTCAAACTTCTGAGCTCAAGTGATCCTCCCACCTCAGCCTCCCAAAGTGCTGGGATTATAGGCATGAGCCACTGCACCCAGCCAGAAAAGGTGTTTTTCCAAGTCTGAAGGTGTCTCTCCATGTAGGGAATGTAGAGAAGTTAAGGAACATGCCCAAGGTCACTCAGGTGCCCAGCCAGACTTTTATCCCAGTAGATTGGGCTCCAGTGCCCACTCTTGCCCCTGCCCCTGTATGTGCCATCATGGGATGCTTAGCTGGTGAAAATCAAGACATTTCAGAGCAGTGTGTTCAGCGTGATCATGATCCTTTTTATGTGTACAGGGTAGGGGCACTTCATCACAAACATATATTCACATGTATATCCTGTGCATGGAATTTTTCTAGGAGGATTTCTTTTTTTTTTCCGAAAAAGAGTTTTGCTCTGTTGCCCAGGCTGGAGTGCAATGGCACAATCTCGGCTCACTGCAATCTCCACCTCCTGGGTTCAAGCAATTCTCCTGCCTCAGCCTACCAAGTAGCTGGGATTACAGGTACCCACCACCATGTGCAATGAATTTTTTGTATTTTTAGTAGAGATGGCGTTTCACCATGTTGGCCAGGCTGGTCTTGAACTCCTGACCTCAGGTGATCTGCCTGCCTTGGCCTCCTAAAGTGCTTGGATTGCTGGAGGAGGATTTTTTTTTTCACTTAAAGGTTATGTTTGAGTAGGAGTGAGATTAGAGGAAAAGGAAACTTTAAATGTTCTATTTTTCTGCTGCTTGGATTTTTTTTTTTTTTTTTAGTGAAACTGTATTAATTTGTCATTAAAATCTTAAATTCAGGCCATCCAGGCAGGGCGAGGCCAGCATCCGTGTTCCACCTGGCTGACCACCCATTCCACCTTTGTGGAGTTCTCAGGATACTGGGTCATTTTCCATCTGGCTGCTGCCTAAGGCCACTTTGGGGCATACTTGGGTCGCAAGGACACTCACTTTGGAGGCTTATCTTTTGTAAATTTAGTTTCTGAACTTTCTTGCTCACACCTCACACCAGTCTCTATTGCCTTCACCTCGGAGCCTGAGGTCTAGAGAGAGGTCATAGAATTCTTTCATTGTTGCCCTAGGAGGAACATTCTCTATTGTCTTGCCCTGAGGGATTGCAATACAAGCCAGCGATATTTTAGGAATTGGAACCCTAGATACTGGACAACCTGGAATAACTAGAAGGTACAGATAGCCCAAGCAGAGTACCTCCAGGCAGCCATAAAGAGGAAAAAGGGTGATTAGGGTTCAGATATTGCTACATTATTTGCCTGACACCATCTCAGTGTAATAAATACCTTAACCACAAATGTGCCAAATAGGTTTTTACCACGAGTGCCAAATAGGTTCAGCAATTGTTGGCTCCCAGGAGCACTACATTGAGAAAAGCTCTGCAGAGAAAAATGAATTAGTAATTGATTAGCAATGCCTGCTATTAGCAAGACCATTGCAATTGCCATAGATACCTCAAGTATGTGTGCCAGGTAGTTCTCATCCCAGCTTGCGTTCAATCCTGCCTTTGGCTTTGCCCTCAGATGAGATGAGTAATTCAGTCTCCCAGCTGATACGTATCTCTTTCTTCCCCCTACACTCATAGCACCTGGTTCATACTTCTGGAACCACGCTTGCCATGGCCTGCATTGTGCCTGAATTAGTCACATGTGTGTCTGTCTCTCTGGCTTCCCAGCTCACTGCTCCAGAGAGAAGGAGTGGTGGACAGGTTTTGCTAGAGGTGACAAAGAAGGATGGGGAGAGAGGACACTGTCTTGAGGATGAGGAAAGGCTTCTGCTGGTCCTCCTGTTTCCAACCCCACTGCAGTCCACAGCGTTCTATAGGGAATGGCACACAGGGAATGCTTGTGGGATTGAACTGTGTGGAACAGAGTGTTCATGGGGTCCCTGAGACATGGGCAATATGGAGAGTCTGGAGGAAGCACAGCCAGAGAGGGGAGCAGCTGTGAAGCGGAAACGGCCAAGGTGGATGAAGTATTCACTTCATTTAGTATTATTATTTATTTTTGGTTTTGAGGCAGGATCTCTCTCTGTTGCCCAGGCTGGAGTGCAGTGATACGATCAGGATTCACTGCAGCCCCAACCTTCCAGGGCCAAGAGATCCTCCCACCTCAGCCTCCCGAGTGGCTGGGACAGCAAGTATGTGCTACTATGTCTACATTTTTTATTTCTTGTAGAGACCGGAGTCTCCCTATGTTGCCCAGGCTGGCCTTGGTCTTGAATTCTTGGGCTCAAGAGATCCTCCTGCGCTAGCCTCCCAAAGTGTTGAGATTACAGGTGTGAGCCATGGTGTCAGGCCTCAATTTCTTCCCATGGCTGCTGTAACAAGTCACTATAAACTTAGTGGTTTACAACTCAGATTTCTTATCTTATGATTGTTATTATAAGATAAGAAATCCAACAATTACAACAATTGTGAGATAAGAAATCCAACACCATGGAGCTGTGTTCTATTTGAAGCCTCTGAGAGAGGATCCATACCTGCCTTCTCCAGCTTCTAGAAGCTGCCTGCATCCTTTCCATCTTCAGAGCCAACAACAGAACATCTTCAAATCTCTGCAGCTCAGATTCTCTTCTTTCGACTGCTTCTCCCCCTTGTGGTTACATTGAGCCCTCCAGAATGACCCCAGAGAGTCTCCTTGAATTTCCTTCTGCCAGGTAAGGTGATACAGTCATAGGTTCCAAGGATTATGATGGGACATTTTTGAAGGAGTCACGGTTCTGCCTACCACATCTTAAAATAAACCTACAGATGACTCTGAAGCTGTAGTGCAGTTGAGGGACGTTTCACCCGACTCAGAGTCAGAGCTCCTTTCTGTTGCTTCCAAGACCACAGAGGCCCACAGAGCCCCAGGGGCATGGCACTACCCATCCCATCCATCAGAGCAGCATTATGGCGGCATCAGTCAAGCTCTGAGGTTCCTGTGGGCTGCCTTTCAGCTTCTTCCTCTTCTTCTTCTTCTTCTTCTTCCTTTTTCCTTCTTCCTTCTTCCTTTCTTCCTTCTTCTTTCTTCTTTCTTCCTTCTTCTTTCTTCTTTCTTCCTTCTTCTTTCTTCTTCTTTGTTGTTCTTCTTCTCTTTCTTCTTTCTTCTTCCTTTCTTCTTCTTCTTCTTTCTTCTTCTTCCTTTTCTTCTTCTTTTTTTTTTGAGATGGAGTTTTGCTCTTGTCGTCCAGGCTAGAGTGCAATGGCGACCTCTGCTCACTGCAACCTCCGCCTCCTGCATTGAAGTGATTCTCCTGCCTTAGCCTCCTGAGTAGCTGGGATGACAGGTGCCTGCCACCACACCTGGCTGATTTTGTATTTTTAGTAGAGAAAGGGTTTTGCCGCATTGGCCGTGCTGGTCTCAAACTCCTACCTTTCAGCTTCTGTAGCATTATTCAGTCTGGGAACCTCAGCAGGGGCATCCAGCATCCTTGAGTGCCAGCAGGAGCCTTTCTGTGGCCTGAAGACAGTCCCCTCTCTCCCAGTTCTTCTTTGGGACCTCCAGCAAAATCTGTCCAATGAGCTGAGAGGTTTTCAAGACAGGATCCTCTTCTTCCAGACACACACCTGCTTCAAGATTTTAGTGGAGCAGAATTCCCTAAGGTAAATAATTACAAAAGGCCGAATGAGATGCTTGGAAATAGGGCGGAGGAGGGAAAAACACAGAGAAGGAAACACATTAATATCTCAGAAATGTCTCAGGCCACACCTTTTGCCCAGTTTTGCCAGAGGCTTGTCTCAGCTCCATAAATGCCTCATTACAACTCTGCCTGGGTTGTGCTTCCCATGTGGGCCTGGGCCCTGGGACCTCATCCTCTCTAAGCCCTGGGCGGGAGGCAGCCCCCCGGCCGCTGGCTGCAGTGCTCATAAATGCCCAGGCCAGGCTGGGCACGTCAGAGCATCCCGAGAGCTGGTGCATGCCTACTCCGCTGGCAAGGAGACCCGCCCGACGTGAGAAGAGGCCTGTTTAGAGTAGAACGCCCAGAAGGATTTATGGAGGGCCGGCTGCTGAAATAGAGCCATCATTAAGGAGAAGTGGGCAGCCGTTGGAAGAGGAATATTTGGTAATGGCATGGGCACAAACATTGGTCAGGGAGGACCTTCCTAGAATGTGCTGTTTTCTATTTGCTTTGTTGGGGGAGGAGAGTCTGCTGCCTTTTTTGGAAAACAGGGATAAAAAGATGTGGATTTAATGCTTGTGAGAGGCAGAGGAGAGGCTTGAAAATGAAAATCCTTAACTCAACCCCAGAGGCACAGGGGGTCCCGGCTGTGACCTAGGGAAGAAACCTCCTGAGTGGACAGGCCCTGGAGACCTCCCCAAGCAAACCATGCCAGCCCAGAGCTAGTTGGGTAAGACTTCTGGATTTTCCATCTTGTCTGTGCTTCATTTTACCTGCAAAGATCAGCAAGACAAGCTTTTACTCTTTCCCTTTTGGGATTCTTTTAAAAATTCCTAACATTTTTGAAAGGACTTTACCTTAGAATCCAAGGCTTAGACGGATGTAAGTTTGCTTTTTTTTAAATTGAGATGGAGTCTTTCTGTCACTCAGGCTAGAGGGTAGTGGTGCGATCTCGGCTCACTGCAACCTCCACCTCCTGGGTTCAAGTGAATCTCCTGCCTTAGCCTCCTGAGTAGCTGGGATTACAGGTGCGTGCCACCATGCCCAGATAATTTTTTTATTTTTATTTTTTTGAGACTGAGTCTTGCTCTGTCGCCCAGGCTGGAGTGCATGGAGCGCAGTGGCGCGATGCTCACTGCAGCCTCCACCTCCCAGGTTCAAGCGATTCTCCTGCCTCCCAAGTAGCTGGGACTACAGGTGCCCACCACCACGCCCGGCTGATTTTTGTATTTTTAGTAGAGACAGGGTTTCACTTTATTGGCCAGGTTGGTCTCAAACTCCTGACCTCATAATCCACCGACCTCGGCCTCCCAAAGTGCTGGGATTACAGACGTGAGCCACCATGCCTGGCCAGATGGATATGATTGTGTATGTACTACTGGAGTCTTTATAAACTCTTCCTGAAATTTTTGTTGTTTCCTGCATTGACTGAATTGTTCCATTGTGGAGCTACCACTTATCAGCTGCATAAGGTCGGGACCTGTTCCCTAAGCCTTCTGTTCTCAACAGCCTTATCTACTAGATGGACCTGATAGTAATATCTAACCCCAGGGCTGGACTGAGGAGTCAATGAGTTACTGTTACTAATTGTTACTGTTACTGATCTCAGAAGCAGGACCAGTTAGGCCTGGAGTCTCACAGATTCATTCATGAAACCCTAGGTTAGCCATTTCCCAGCTATGTAACTTCAACGAGTCACTTACTGTCTCTAAACCCACTGTCCTACTTGAGTAAAGAGGACAGTCTCCTTACAGGAATGAGTGAGGACTGGAGGAAACGGCGCTTGTTAAATGCTTGGTGCATAGTTGCTACTGAGGACACATCCACTGTCATGGGGATGACCAAAAAAGCTCTTTCCCAACAGATTAGAATGGACCCTCCTAGCTGTCCTTGCAAGCAGCAGACCTCTCCCAGGTGTGAGGTGTGACAAGGGGCAATCAGCCTGAGCTCATGCCTCAGGGGTTCTGCTTCTGGCACATTCTCCAACTGTGTGCGTACATGCTGACACATATGCATGTGAGCACACACACATAAGTGGGAACACCTTGTGCTGGGAAGCCACACCCTTTTCATGGACAATAGGCAATTGCTGTGAAACTGGCTTCAATATTTTCTATTTGCCAATGACCTATTTTAATTCAAATGGAATCTCCTTGGGCTGCATCACACAACACTCTCCTATTCAATTTCCCAGGTGAGGAAATGCATTTCCCAGCCAGGTGTGGTGGCTCAAACCTGTAAACCTAGCACTTTGGGAGGCCAAGGCAGGCAGATCACCTGAGCTCAAGAGTTCAAGACCAGCCTGGCCAACATGGTAAAACCCCACCTCTACTTAAAAAAAAAAAATGAGCTGGGTGTGGTGGCAGGTACCTGTAATCCCAGCTACTCGGGAGTCCAAGGCAGGAGAATTGCTGAACCAGGGAGGTGGAGGTCCAGTGAACCAAGATTGTGCCACCGCACTCTAGCTTGAGTGACAGAGTGAGACTCTGTCTCAAAAAAAAAAAAAAGGAAATACATTTCCTTGAAACTTTACTGTTCCTTCAAAAGGAATTTATTTTAAAGAGTTCAATTACCTTATTGTGCAGCAGTAAGTTGATATACAATTTATTTATTTTAATGTAACGCCTTTTAAAAGTCATCACATTTTACCTTTAACCAACTGTGTTTTTGATTGGATACTAACTTGTTAATTTACACATTGTATGGTTTTATATGTTCTGTCATTATACAAGGATGATTTGGCATGGTATATTTTATTCTCTCCTTCAGAGAAATACTGATGCTCTGGAAACAAAAAGTTGTTGAACTTTTATGTGTTATAAAAAGAAAACCAATAGGCTTTTTGGTCACTTAAAAGCTAAAAGCAAATCATGCTGATATATTTCAACATGCCTGTGAACCGTTGTTTTCAAGAATGAAAAGTATGAAGAACTGGTATTTCTAAGTCATTTTCATTGAGAGGATAGGAAATCGCAGTTTAAACATAGCCTTGCGAAAGAACGAAGAGAGAAACCAGCGGAGAAGGAGGAAGGCATTCTGCTCACTGGACGTGGTGCCTGCTGTGGCTCCCCTGGGCACAGAGGAACCCTTTCCAGGCCTGGCCTCAAACTTGGTGAGCAGGCAGCCCCACGAGTGAATGAAAGTTCCATTCATATGGCTCTTTTCATCCCAGAATCAAAAAGGACTGCTGAGCACCCAGGTCAATGAGCCGTGGTGTAACTGCAGACGGGCAGCCACCTCTGAGACGAAACCCAAACCCGGGTTCCTGCCAGAATATTCCACAAGGGGATGGACAGCCAGCACACGCACCTCCAAGGAGCCACGTGCTGCAGTCTGTTTCCCTAGATATACCACGTTTTGGCCCATTAGTGTTCAGCTTAGCATTTTTCCTATCTGTGTTTCTCTCTGGTGCCTCAATATATTTTCTGTCCCCAGCCTGCTTGGGGCATTATAACCAGCCTGGCAGTTCAGGTTTTTGTTTTTGTTGTTGTTGTTGTTTTTGAGACAGAGTCTCACTCTGTCGCCCAGGCTGGAGTACAATGGTGTGATCTCAGCCTCCCAGGTTCTAGTGATTCTCCTGGGATTACAGGCCCACACCATCATGCCCAGCTAATTTTTGTATTTTTAGTAGAGACAGGGTTTCCTCATATTGGCCAAGCTGGTCTCGAACTACTGACCACAGGTGATCTGCCTGTCTTGGCCTCCCAAAGTGGTGGGATTATAGGTGTCAGCCACCGTGCCCAGCCCCACTCAGGTTTTAAAACTGAACAGACCAGTCAGGTGCAGTGGCTTACGCCTGTAATCCCAGCATTTTGGGAGGCCGACGAATGCAGATCCCAAGATCAGGAGTTCAAGACCAGCCTGGCCAACATGGTGAAACCCTATCTTTACTAAAAATACAAAAATTAGCTGGACATAGTGGCATGTTCCTATAATCCCAGCTACTCGGGAGGCTAAGGCAGGAGAATTGCTTGAACTGGGACCCGGGAGGCGGAGGTTGCAGTGAGCTGAGATCGTGCAACTGCACTCCGGCCTGGGTTCCAGAGCAAAACTCTATCTAAAAAAACAAAAAAGAACAAACAGACAAACAAAAAAACACACAGAAAAACAAAAAAGACAGACCAGGCTCTGAATCCCAGCTGAGTGCCTTAACCAAGAATAATTTAACACATACTTATTATCTATGTATTGGAAAGTTTTAATTCTAACAGCCCTTCTGGGCCTCAGTTTCCTCATCAGTGAAATCACAATAGTACCTGCCATATATGTTTGTTATGAGGATTAAATGAGATAACTCAGAGAAGGCGCTCAGCACAGAATTTGGCACCTAGTACATTCTTAATACATATTTGCTATTATTATTTATATTTTTATTATTATCACTGGAATATGTGTGTAGCCTTCCAAGGTTTCAAATATCCTACTTTGAAGAACAGCTGTCACTCAAAGACAAGCTTGTTGCATAATGTTAAAAGATAAGTTCCTCATCATCACAATCCCACAACTTTAGGAGATTACACCATCTTTAAATTTGAACACAATTGGGGTAAAGCTATTTAAAATTTAGAAATGAAATAAGTATCAGCTCAGTGATCCTACCCAGTCACATGAAAAAGTGGGGAGAGAGTCTATTTAAAATAATTTTTTTTTTGAGACACAGTCTTGCTCTGTCACCCAGGCTGGAGTGAGTGCAATGGGGCGATCTCCACTCACCTCAACCTCTTCCTCCTGGGTTCAAGCGATTCTCCTGCCTCAGCCTCCCAAGTAGCTGGGATTACAGGTGAGTGCCACCACGTCCATCTAATTTTTTCTATTTTTAGTTGAGATGGGGTTTCACCATGTTGGCCAGGCTGGTCTTGAACTCCAGACCTCAAGTGATCTGCCTACCTCAGCCTCCGAAAGTGCTGGGATTACAGGCATGAGCCACCGTGCCCAGCCTAAAATAAATTTTAATCCTTTTGATTTCCTGTGATTTTTATTTCTTTTTTTAAAGTTTAATTTTAAGTTCTGGGATGCATATGCAGGACATGCAGGTTTGTTACATGCGTAAACCTGTGCCATGGTGGTTTGCTGCACCTATCAACCCATCACCTAGGTATTAAGCCCAGCATGCATTAGCTGTTTATCCTGATGCTCTCCCTCCCCCCACTCCTGGAACAAGCCCCAGTGTGTGATGTTCCCCTCCCTGTGTCCATGTGTTCTCATTGTTCAGCTCCCACTTATAAATGAGAACATGCAGTGTTTGGTTAAGGCTTTCATTTCTTTGCTGCTCTTTGGAATTCCGTCACAGGTGGACAGGTTGGTGGACTGCTTGGTTTTGTCTGTGGAAGCCTTCAGTTTCCCAGAGGCTGACCCCATACCTTTGTGCTGACTCTTAAGCAACCGACATACCTAAGTCACTTTAAGTCACAGATTAAAAGCATCCAGGCTAAGACATTAGTCAGCATTTTAACTGTCACTCAAAGCTCAGACTTCTCCCCTTCAGGCAGCTAAGGACTGGGTGCCCATACATCAGGGTTTGCCTACAATAGCCCCAGTTTATGTCTGTTGCCCTGACATCCTGTCCTTGTTGGTATCTGTCCTGGGTTTTCCGCTTTTCATGAGGTATTATTAATAAAGGTTGCATTAAATAAGCTAGGATGGGTTTGGGGACCTCCACTTGGTGCTCCCAGCTCTTCCAAGTTCTCTACTAGAAGCATGCAACAATCATGCACAATAAACAGACTCATGCACAATTAACTCATTGTGGAAACTGAAAGATGAATGAAACTCTTTCTCCCTAGTTCTTTTCAGACTCAAAGTAACTCACACCTTCATTTGAGGGATGGCATGTCGGGTGATGGCTAATAGAACAGTCTGCTTACACACAGGCATCTGGGGACAGCTGGCTCCTTTCAGCCTCAAACAGTGGTGACAGAATCACTGGTGCCACTGGGCTCACCAGCCGCATGGTGTACCCACCAGGCATACCATGGTCTGTGCCGAGTCCCAAAGCTTCTAGGCTTCACTCGGCAGAGTTAGCATACTATGGGAAATCATAGGTTAGGTGTGAGTGAAATATATGCAGAAAATAGAAGCTGCAATCCTGCTAGCAAGCATTTAGAGAGTGACCTGGAAATCTTTGCTCTGGTGCTATTGTTACTTATTATATGATATAAATCCACAACTATTAATTGGTAATGCTTTTTATTTTATAATAGACCTGCTGCAGCAATAACCCACAAAACAATGTAAGTGAATGTTTAATGAAATATATTAAGTACTGCATTTCCATTCCTTAAGAAATCTGATGAAGAATATATAATTTACACAAGATGTCTGTCAGCATTTCTCCCATCAGGGGAGCTGCGGCAATTTTACTGACCACATAAAAACCAGAAAACACCAATCTGCTGAAAAAGCACGGGACCTATTACATTTAATGCTTGGCAATTGCAGACAGGGTTTTATACATTACTCTGGGAAGTATGACTTTTCGTTTAGATCAAATGTCTGTCTTCTTCTTCTTTTTCTTTTCTTTTTTTGTTTGAGACAGAGTCTCATTCTGTCACCCAGGCTGGAGTGCAGGGGCACGATCAGGCTCACTGCAACCTCCGCCCCCCCCGGGTTCAATCGATTCTTCTGCCTCAGCCTCCTGAGTAGCTAGGATAACAGGCACGTGCCACCATGCCCGACTAATATGGCTTTTTTTTTTTTTTTGTATTTTTAATAGAGATGGGGTTTCACCATGTTGGTCAGGCTGGTCTTAAAGTCCTGACCTCATGATCTGCCCGCCTTGGCCTCCCAAAATGCTGGGATTACAGGCATGGGCCACTTCGCCTGACCAAACATCTTTCTTCTAAATGAGTTTTGCTCATTTTCAATTCCACATTTTCTTGTGCACATAGAAAAGGGAAACCATAGCTGTTAATGTGCTGGCTCCAATGGAAGCAGAATAATTTTGCATATGGTCATGATGCCTGATTTGTATCAGTGACATGAGGTGCTTCAAACTGAAAAACTGTGAACTCTAATAATAATGTAATGGTTTTCATCCAATTCACAGTATCAAAGTCATGTTTTTGGAGGCTCACTCTATCAACACTGAACCAGCTGATATATGGACAATTTAGTAAATTAAAGTAAGAAGTTCTACATTAAAGATAAAGTTGCTTTTATAGTGATAACAGAATTGCACATTTTGGTAGAGCATAGTATTGTAGTTAAAACACTGTTATTGCTAAATTTAAAACCTTATGGAGCAGCAATCGATTTAGAAGTGACTGTGGTGAACAGATAATTTATTGCATCTAAACAAGCTGATACATTTTCTTTTTAAAATGGAAGCAGTGGTCGGGCATGGTGGCTCATGCCTGAAATCTCAGCACTTTGGGAGGCTGAGGCAGGCAGATCACCCGAGGTCGGGAGTTTGAGACCAGCCTAACCAATACAGAGAAACCCCATCTCTACTAAAAATACAAAAATTAACCAGGCATGGTGGCGTGAACCTGTAGTCCCAGCTACTCAGGAGGGTGAGGGAGGAGAATGGCTTGAACCTGGGAGGCAAAGGTTGCAGTGAGCTGAGATTGCTCCATTGCACTCCAGCCTGGGCGACAAGAGCAAAACTCCGTCTCAAAATAAAAATAAAAATAAAATAAAATGGAAGCAGTGGTTATCTGTTTATGTACCTTTCTACCTAACTAGTAGTAACTGAACTACAAATTGTTTGCGACTCAGATGATGGTGAGCACAAAAACATACTCTGGCATGGTAAGATGTCATGTCTTGGGCTTGCTTTTCCCTCTTAGCCATTAAGAAGAGTGTAAACATGTTGGAGCCTTTAAAGAAATATTTTATAAACCAACCAAAATATCCTGTCATGGAATTAAACATTTCTGAAAAATGAGTCATGCAAGTGTTGGTTACATTTTGTTCCAAACAAATTGGTTGGAAATATTCAATCAAATATTCAAAGAACGAAGCAACCAAAAACAAATCAGCTTTTAAGGCTTTTTAGAGAATGGCAATTCCTGAAAACAAAGCTTGAAGTGGGAACATATGAAATTTTTTTCTCCACAGTAATCAGGAAGGCACAATGAGATGCCATTTTCATGCCCACTAGGATGGCTATAATAATAATTAATTAATTAAATAGAAAATAAGGCCAGGTGCATGGCTCATGCCTATAATTTCAACACTTTGGGAGGCTGAGACCAGCCTAGCCAACATGGTGAAACCCTGTCTCTACTAAAAATACAAAAGTTAGCCAGGTGTGTGGTCCCAGCTACTCAGGAGGCTGAGGCAGGAGAATTGCTTGAACTTGGGGGGCAAAGGTTGCAGTGAGCTGAGATCATGCCACGACACTCCAGCCCTGGCGACAGAGTGAAACTTCGTCTCAAAACAAACAAACGCAAGAGAGAAACTGAACGTATTCAACCAAATTGTCTGCAAGATTTAACTTTGAAATTCTGTAACCATGCTTTGAAATATCTTGATTTCTGGAAGGAATATTTGGGTGGCGCTTTTTTTTTTTTTATTAGATGTTTAGTATAATGTTCAGTGGCAGAATAGAATGTAATTAAAATACCTAAAATGTGGTGAAACGTTCAAAAAACACAGAGAAAACATATTTAATTGTGCCTTGCACAAATATTTGTCAAGGAAAGGATATCTGAATGAATGCAAAATATGTTGACTAAAATTATCTGCACTTTCAAAGACTGAAAAAATGGAATACTCTGTTCAACAGAATTTGCTCCGTGGTCACTGTGTACCTCACTCAGCACCTGTCAAGAGAGGCGTTTTGTTTTTTAGAGACAGGGTCTCTTTCTGTTGCCCAGCTGGAGTACAGTGGCATCATCACAGCTCGCTACAGTTAAAGTTATTACAGTTGATAGAGAAAACTCGGCTGAAGATGTTCCAATTTCAATTTATTATTCATAAAAATGCACAATAAAATGCATCTTCAAGGATGGCTACAGCCAATTTTATATAAAAACAACAACAACAAAACAAGACTGTATTTTAAAAAAAATGTTAGACCAAGTAACGCTAAGAAGCTGATAAAAAGTGTGTGAATATGCACAATATTCATAATCCTGCTTATATTTTTGTTGTTGTTGTTTTGAGACAGAGTCTCACTCTGTCACCCAGGCTGGAGTGCAGTGGCACAATCTCAGCTCACTGCAACCTCCGCTTCCTGGGTTCAAGTGATTCTCTTGCCTCAGCCTCCAGAGTAGCTGGGATCACAGGCGTGTACCACCACACCCAGCTATGCTTTTATGTTTTTTAATGTTCAGGTTAATCAAAATAAAGGCATTTCATTTTTCTCTTTAATGTATAGAGATTTTTTATTTTTTATTTTTTGAGACGGAGTCTCACTGTCGCCCAGGCTGGAGTTCAGTGGCGCAATCTCGGCTCACTGCAGCCTCCACCTCCTGGGTTCAAGTGATCCTCCTGCCCCAGCCTCCTGAGTAGCTAGGACTCCAGGCGCGTGCCACCACGTCCGGCTAATTTTTTGTATTTTCAGTAGAGACAGCATTTTGCCATGTTGGCCAGGCTGATCTTGAACTCCTGATCTCAAGGGATCCACGCCTCAGACTCCCAAAGTGCTGGGATTACAGGTGTGAGCCACTGTGCATGGCCCTGATTAGAACATATTGAATGAACAAATATTCATTAATGAATTAATAGAAAACAATGAGAACGCAGTGGAAAAAAAGCAGCAGCTCTTTTTTACTGGAAAATGTCATCTGATAAATGTACAGGTGTGGAATTAGAAAATTTTACACCTTCAGTATCAACTGATTCAGGTAAGGGTCTTCTATGACTGATAAAAACCATTAGCTGAAAAATTACTGGGGACTAGATGTCTGTATGATGTAAAAGCACTACTCTTTTAAAAAGATATCTTTGGCCAGGTGCAGAAGCTCATGCCTATAATCCCAGAAATGTGGGAGGCTGATGTGGGAGGATTATATTTGTAATTCTGTACACTAAAAAAGTTTCTTTTTTTTTTTTTAAGAGACAGATTCTTGCTCTGCTGCCCAGGCTGGAGTGTGGTGGTGTGATCTCAGCTCACTGCAACCTCTGCCTCCCAGGTTCAAGTGATTCTCCTGCCTCAGCCGCCCCAGTAACTGGGATTACAGGCACGCACCGCCACACCCAGCTAATTTTTGTATTTTTAGTAGAGATGAGGTTTTACCATGTTGGTCAGGCTGGCCTCAAACTCCTGATCTCAAGTGATCCACTGGCCTTAGTCTTCCAAAGTGTTGGGATTACAGGTGTAAGCCACCATACTCAGCCTAGAAAAGCTTCTTCTACAGCTTCAGACCCTATAAAATCTGGATCCCTTCAGGGAAGTCTTACCTGAATCCCAAGATTGTTGGGATTATCCTATGAATGCTCTAACGGCACCTCCTATAAGCAAAAGCTTGGTGGTCCTGACCATAGTTTATAGTCATATACTCATCATGGCATCTGCCTGCGCTCACAGCTTAGCTTCTGAGAGGACAAAGACCACATCAGGCATTATTCCCAATTATATTTCCAGTGCTCAGCACAGTGCCTGGCACATAGTAAATGCTCAATAAATGTTTGTTGAATGAATGCATGAACAAATTAATGAATATATAAACATGCCTTCTCTCTTTATCAACGTTGAGTAACCTGTTATTTTATCAGTCTGATTCTCTGTGTAGTGGTTTCTCAATTTCAATAGGTGGCCTAAATTGTAAAGGTGGTAAGGTATTGCCTTGATGTGGTTTTCCAGATATTAACTTTTTCTCCGTATTTATTTTTCAAAAGACAGTTGGTCACAAACCTTTATTTTATATCTGTAAAGTATTACACAGTAAAAGATTTTCCTACTTTGTTTTTTAAAAAGACGTAGTGTTCTTTTTTGGTCTTCTCAAAAAAGTATGTATTTTCTCCCTCATGTACTAAGCTTTCTATGCTTGTATAAATTTTGCTATAAATGTCCATGAAATGCTACCTTTCTGTATGAAAATTAGGTACCTTGGAGGAAATCACTCAGAAACCTGAAGGACTCTCAGTGGGTGTTGGGTGCCAGGAGCCAGGATAGTCCCAGCAGTGTCAAGTTAAACAGGAAGCCACTCACTCAAATGGGGAGAAACTTCTCAGGGCAGTTCTGATGATGGCAGGGAAATGCTGTGTTTGAAAAGTCCTCCCAAAACCATAACATACGTTGCAATTTTTTTTTTCTTTTCTTTTTTGAGACAGAATCTTGCTCTGTTTCCCAAGCTGGAGTTCAGTGATGCTACATTGGCTTGCTGCAACCTCCGTCTCGGGGGTTCAAGTGATTCTCCCACCTCAGTCTCCTGAGTAGCTGGGATTACAGGTGCGTGCCACCATGCCTGGCTAATTTTTGTAATTTTAGTGGAGACGGGGTTTCACCATATTGGCCAGGCTGGTCTCGAACTCCTGACCTCAAGTGCTCCTCCTGCCTCAGACTCCCAAAGTGCTGGGATTACAGGCGTGAGCCACTGCGCCCAGCTCAGATGTTGCAAATATTGAGCTCCCCACTTCTCTCCTCCTCCTCCTCCCACTCCTCCCTATCCTCCCTCTCCTCTTCATCAATCACAGCATTTTACCAGGTTTTAACATTATTAAATAGATAACTTACACCAATTCAAGATATTCACAGAAAAAAATCTTGAGATAAAACAATTCTATATATTTATTACTTCTATTGTAACATTTTAATGAAATCGTATTTTTGTTTAAATGTAATGTTTTTTTCTCTAAAGCAAGGATATGGTAATTTTGTGTGCACTATAGCCCAGTTTTTAAAAATTTAAAGTGGAAAGTTCTTAAGAATAGTTTTCCAGAAACAACAATCCTCTTATTTCAATTCACAGAATCCACTGCCAGTTTATTCTTCAGTAATTTTACATGACGGAGAGGCTTGATTTCTTCCAATATCAGTTCATCTTTTCATGTCTATTACCATCTTGTGGGCTAAGATATAGAATGTTTTCTCAATGAAAAAGCATCCTTTTGTGGAGAATGCTTACAATGGAATATGAATTTCAGTCTTGTCTCAGTAAAAATAACAGTAGGGAAGAAATGGGCTGGGCATGGTGGCTCACACCTATAATCCTGGTGCTTTGGGAGGCCAAGGCAGGTGGATCACTTGAGGGTCAGGAGTTCAAGACCAATCTGGCCAACATAGTGAAACCTCGTCTCTATTAAAAATACAAAAAATTAGCTGGGTGTGGTGATGCAGGCCTGTAGTCCCAGCTACTCAGGAGGCTGAGACGAGAAAATCACTTGAGCCCTGGAGGCGGAGGCTGCAGTGGGCAGAGATCGCACCACTGCCCTCCAGCCTGGGTAACAGAGCAAGACTCCATCTCAAAAAAACAAACCCCATAGAGGAGCAATGTACGTATGAGTGCATGGAAAGAAGGAATCATCTTCTTAATTCTATGTCAACCAGAAAGGGTTTTTAATGTGTGTGTGTGTTTTTTTCTTTTTTGAGATGGAGTCTTGCTCTGTTGCCCAGGCTGGAGTGCAACGGCGAGATCTTGGTTCACTGCAACCTCTGCTCCCAGTTTCAAGCAATGCTCCTGTCTTAGCCCCCAGCATTTAGTGACATTTGTATACAACTTTGAGCATACCCTTTCCTGTACTCAGAATGCATTTAAAAGTAGAACTTCTGGGGCCAAGAAGAGTCATGTTTTTAAAGCTTTTAATAAATACTTTAAACTGTTTTTTAGAGGGCTTCCAATAATTTAATCTTCAGATATCCTTGCCAAACTTTGATGTTATCATCAAAGCAACATCACACTTTTTTTCTGAGACTGTTTTGCTCTGTTGCCCAGGCTGGAGTGCAGTGGCACGATCTTGGCTCACTGAAACCTCCCCCTCCCGAGTTCAAGCGTTTCTCCTGCCTCAGCCTCCCAAGTAGCTGGGATTACAGGCACCTGCCACTGCACTCAGCTAATTTATTTGTTTTTTTTAGTAGAGACAGGGTTTCACCATCTTGGCCAGGCTGATCTCAAACTCCTGATCCACCCCCCTCGGCCTCCCAAAGTGCTGGGATTACAGGCACAAGCCACGGTGCCCGGCCACACAATACACTTAAAGAAAGAAACAACTGGCCAGGCACAGTGGCTTACACCTGTAATCCCAACGCTTTGGGAGGCCAGGGTGGGCAGATTGCTTGAGCCCAAGAATTTGAGACCAGCCTGGGTAACATAGTGAGACTCCATCTCCTATGGTTTGGCTGAATTCCCACCCAAATCTCATTTTGAATTGTAATTCCCATAATCCTCACAGGTCTAGGAAGAGATGGGAGGTGATTGGATCATGGGGGAGTGAGTTCTCACGAGATCTGATGGTTTTGCAAGGGGCTTTTCTCCCTTCACTCCTCATTCTTTTCTCTCCTTCCACTTTGTGAAGAAGGTCCTTGCTTCTCCTTCACCTTCTGCCATGACTGTAAGTTTCCTGAGGCCTCCCTAGCCATGCGGAACTGTGAGTCAGCTAAACCTCTTTCCTTTATAAATTACCCAGTCTTGGGAAGTTCTTTATAGCAGTGTGAGAACAGACTAATATACCATCTCTTAAAATAGTCAGGTGTGGTGGTGTGTGCCTGTAGCCCCAGCCTCCTGAGAGGCTAAGGTGGGAAGATCTCTGACGCCCAGGAAGTCAAGTCTGCAGTGAGCTGTGATCACACCACTGCATTCCAGCTTAGGTGACAAAGTGAGACCCTGTCTCAAGAAAAAAAAAGGAAGGAAAAGAAAAGGGAAAAAAAAATAACATTAATTATATGTTTATATTCATTGATCATTTGTATAGATTTTTTTTGGTGGGGGACTTGGGGAGAAGAAAAATCACTTCTCCGTATCTACTATGGTGAGAAGTTGTCTTTTTTTCTTATTGAATTATATGAATAAGCCTAGTTTTTACAAATGACAAATTTCCAGGACACCAGAGTGTTATATGGTGATGGTCCGATTATGTTATGTTGTGCTAATATCATACTCATCTTTTGGATAAAACACTCACCAGGCACAAAAAATTTTTTACAATGCCGATCTGCAGCTCAAGTCCCAAGCCACTATAAATCCACTCTTGCCATTTCAAACTGGGGGTCCTTGGAGTAGGGTCCAGCCCCCATGCCCTCCTGGACAGATGCCTTCTGACAGCCACACCACCTCCAAGGGCACAGCTCCAGTTGTGCCACCATATTTCCGGGAGGGCCACTTCTCTGTGATCTCGGGGAGGGGCAGGTGTCCTTTTCTGCTTATGCCGCCATGGAGCACATAGTGTCGGTCTGACTGGCCCTGGACACACCTCCTCTCAGGGCAGCCTCAGGGTCATCATTTGTGAGAAAAAGAACTGGCAGTAGCATCTCACTCATCGAGTTGTGGTGAGACACAAATGAGCTAAGATCACTGAAGCACTTTGTGTAACACACACACACACACACACACACACACGTATCAACTGCAGGGAAGCTGTTGACTTTTTCTTACTGATTTATACGGAAAACCAGGCCAGCCTTGGTGGCTCATGCCTGTCATCCTAGCACTTTGGGAAGCCGAGGCAGGTGGATTGCCTGAGCTCAGGGGTTCGAGACCAGCCTGGGCAACATGGTGAAACCCCATCTCTACTAAAATACAAAAAATTAGCTGGACGTGGTGGTTCACGCCTGTACTCCCAGCTACTTGGGAGGCGGAGGTTGCAGTGAGTCAAGATCAGGCCACTGCACTCCAGCCTGGCTGATAGAGTGAGACTCCATCTCAAAAAAAATTATAAGGAAAACCTTGTATTTGAGAAACAGCAACCAAAACTAACTTTCCAGAATGACTTAACTAGCTGTTGCTTTCTGATGACTCAGCTGTGAATTCATAGACACATAATCCCATGCTCCTTTCTTGGATAAAACGTTCACCAAGCACCAAGAGTGATATTATTTTTATTATTTTTCTACAAGTCTGGTAGGTACAGGAAAGCAAGAGAGAGGGGACGAAAGAGGAAAGTGGGCTAAGATCTGAGCATCATGGAGCACCATTCTGGCACAGTTCGGGTTGGATGACAGCCCCACCAATCCACCCGCAGACAACTCCTGCCTCTCCTCAGAGAGCCTGGTCACTAAGTACACACTTTGCTCTCTGCTCCTGAAAAGCAGGTCTCTGATGGGTGCAAGGCTCTCTGAATTTCTAGTCCTATCTAGTGTTGACTCTTACCCAACGTGGCAGAGCAGAAGCCACATGCAAAACATAAATGGTGCCCACATCCCCCGCCAAAATGCTCGCTGCAGCCAGACAGCTGGCCAGGGTGCTGCTGTCAGTGGAGGCTGTGCGTGTCACTGAGGATGCCAAGGAATTTGGCTTGTTCTGCGCTCTACCACTCCAGCTAAATGAGTTCCACTTGTACCTCGCATTACGGGCTCTGTCAATTAGGCAAAGTAGTGTATCCTTTCCCGGCACAATTGACAACACTAATAAAAATAGATAACATATTTTTAAAACCTACAGCAGATTGTCATGGTAATAAATAATTGTATCATGTTGCTGTCATAGCAACGAAGTCTGTGTAACACAGACAAATCAAGCCTATATGGAATTTTTCTAAATTTAGGTGTTTGAAAAGAGTTAAAATAGTATATAGTCATCAGGAGGTACATTAAGAAAAAACTCCTTAACCTTCATTGGAGAACATATTTTAGCCATTTTTAAAAAATCTGAATTGTTTTTATATTTCTCCATTCTCTTCAAATGTTGAAACTCAACTTCTCTTTTTGTCATATATATATTTATTTGTTTATCCTTAAGACCTTTCATAAACAGTACAAGAATAAAGCTCTCTCTCCCCCTCTGTCTCTGTCTCTCTCTCTGTATCTCTGTATCTGTCTCGCGCTCTCTTTCACTTTCTCATCTATAAAGTAATTTACAAGGCAGCATATCATAATGCTTGTACTTTCCCTTGGCAGCTAATGACACAATATTAATGGAATAACAAGTTACATTAGCTAAACCATACCATATCAAATTAATAGCTAGTTTCCATACTCTTTGCTCCTTTTTTTAAAAAAAGCATTCATTACTGCATGATATCCAGTGTGTCATTAAGAACTATAGACTACAAAAGCAAACTATGATTATTTTCTGACACAGTAAACTTTCCTTCCTGACTTCAACTAAATGCTACTGAAATGACAAATAAGTGACATTGCCCAGAAAGGAGAGAATGATTTTTTCACAGCTAGGTAATTATTGTGCCAGTAAGAGAATCTCCAAGTCCAAAATAATTGCATGAAAAAATTCTGCAGTTTCCCACATGACAAAACAAGACCTATGTCCCTTGATTTTTTCCCCCCCTTATCTTTGGTTTTGATGAAATAAAAATGTCTCTTTTTTCCTCTGTAAAGATTTCTTCTCTCTGAGTCCCCGCCAGGGGCTGTTGCACCATAGAAATAGGGTTTAAATCTGAGCTTACCTACCTACATCATTCTTTAATTCTCTAAGCTATGTATAGGTATTATTTAGAAAAATAAAATTATATTATATTATAAATTTTTAAAGATAAAATAATTAGGCAGGTGTGGTGGCTCATGCCTGTAATCCCAGCACTTTGGGAGGCTGAGGTGGGTAGACCACCTGAGGTCAGAAGTTTGAGACCAGCCTGGCCAACATGGTGAAACCTGATCTCTACTAAAAATAACAAAAAATTTGCCAGATATGGTGGCACACACCTGTAACCCCAGCTACTTAGGAGACTGAGGCAGGAGAATCGCTTGAACCTGGGAGATGGAGGTTGTAGTGAGCTGAGATCACACCACTGCACTCCAGCCTGGGTGACAGAGCAAGACTCAGTCTCAAAAACAAAGATAAAATAATTAAATGAAATAATATGTGCAAAGTTAGCTGCTGCTTTCAATTCAAGCCAAACTTTGAATTATATTTAACTTTAATAAGAAAGTAAAATGCTGAGATCTTTACACATCTTCTATGATGTAAACATAAGCATCAAAGTAAAATGTATTGTAAATCAGTGCCTCTAATGTTATTAATTTTTAAATGTGTTGTGTTCCTTTATAATTTTCATGACTTATTTTTCCCTGATGCACTGTATTAAAAGGTGACTGTCAAAGATTGAAAAGACTCTGGCCTTAGGGAGAGAGAGAAGATGGTATCACACACAACAGCATTTACTCTGTTGGGGGCCACCAGTGTTGCTGCCTGACACCCTGAGCAAATGGGACTTCATGGAAAGGGACACAAACCTTATGTTTCTGGGTCACCTCATGTTGGAAATAGATGCCTGGTGCCGCAAAGAAAAATCAGCACTGAGACAAAGGATCTTTCAACAACACAATTTTTACTTCCTGGACTGCAGGAAGGGCACCCTCTCTAGCCATCGTGCCATGAGAGTACAGTGAACAAAGGAAAACTAATATAGTTATCCCTTATGCATTTGGGGTTGACCTTACTGCTTTGTCTGATCTCTGTTGGCTGGAGCCAGACCTCATAATCTAAACTAAAATCCGACTGACTAATAACTTAAAACTTTTCTGAACAGGTAAAAGCAAAGAAGAGCTGGGACATGCCTGTGAGCACGTCCAGCACAGATATCCTGGTTAAAGTACAAGGACACAGAATGTACTACGTGCCTGTAAACATGGCATGTCTAACAGCTACATAGGATAGGGCTTAACAAAGTTATTAGCACACTTATTCTTTAACAAGAAAGGAAACTTTAAAAAGGAACTTTTCTAATTTCCACAACCACGGCCCCTAGTTCTGATCCAAAAACCTAATGGCTGAGTATTAATTAATTTATTTGCTTATTTTTATTTTTATCATTATTTTTTTGAGACAAAGTCTCGCACTGTCACCCGGGCTGGAGTGCAGTGGCACAATTTCAGCTCACTGCAACCTCTGCCTCCCAGGTTCAAGCGATTCTCCTGCCTCAGCCTCCCAAGTAGCTGGGATTACAGGCACCCACCATCATGCCTGGCTAATTTTTTGTATTTTTAGTAGAGACAGGGTTTCATTATGTTGGTGAGGCTGGTCTCGAACGCCTGACTTCATGATCCACCTGCCTCGGCCTCCCAAAGTGCGGGGATTACAGGTGGGAGCCACCACATCCGGCCTGGCTGAGTATTTATTTATTAATGCCTGCAGAAGAAACCTGGGATGAAATGATAGAGATTACAACTTGCCAAAAAACCAGAACTGAATTTATTAAGAAGAATAAAATATGTAGCAAGCCCAGGAAAGGAGGTCCCATCTCCTTGTGGATTCTTCCCCGAGAGCTGATGAGCCTGCCTGTGGCTGCAGATGTGACCTTTCTCTCTTTTCAGCTATATGCAGGCACAAGAGAGAACGCAATGTCTTTGCAGAGAGAAAGCTTACTTTGGGGTGTGCTGACTTCTTCTCGTCTACTTCTTAGAGGATTCCTTTTTCACTTTATGCTCTGGGGCTTTGTTTGATTTATTTCGTTTTGTTTTGTTTTTAAAAGCAGTCAAACTTTTGGAGAATATTTTACAAGCAAGTCATGTCTTTTAAAGTTGTACACCCATAGAAACTATCACAAGTGCAAAAAATCCTTCACCAAACATGGAGAGATGTATGACTTTGCAATTTTACTTACTGTAAAAATTTATTTCATAGAATTAAACCCAGGTATATAGAATGTGAATTTTAATATACACTTCTAAAGACAGGAGCAAAAAGAATAAAATTGTTACCTGAAGGATAAAATTAATTTGTTATTTCTAGATGGTGTTACTATGAATCATTTTTATTTTCCTGTCTTACATTTTACCCCATTCTGCAACTAAAATTTTTATCTGAAAAAAAAAAATCCATCAGGGAAATAAAATTCATCTTCATGTGTATCCGTTGTCCTAGCAATTCTGTGACCCCAGCTTTTACAACCTGTGGGTTCAGTTTCCAAAATTATCCATACCAACTGAGAAGAGGTGGCACAGATAAAGTCATCCTATTTCTTAATTGTATTTATCGTTTTGGAACTATCATTAATATTAGCATTGCATTGCACGTGAATTAGTTTCAAATTGTTTTCACATTGGTTACTTTCTTCTGAGACTGCACCATAACTTTACCCATTTTACAAAAAGGAAGATTGAATCACCTATTATCTAGTTTTTCAGAAGTCATTTTTAAATTGTCTCTCTCTAGGAAATCCAAAAGCCACTTACAGTTGACATTGATTTATAAGTGGCATGAGATTTATGTGTGTGTGTGTGTGTGTGTGTGTGTGTGTGTGAGAGAGAGAGAGAGAGAGGAGAGAGAGAGAGAGGTGGCAGCAAATTCATCTTCCTAATTATGTTTTGCTTAGGCAAACATAGAAGTCGGCTTGCATTCTCTGAGCATTCGCCAGCTGGGAATAGAGAGTGTTTTGTGATGGGGGAAGCTGCCTTGAGATTCAAACTTGGCCATATTTAAAAACAAACAAACAGGGAAAAGCATTTTATGGCATATGACCAAGCATGTATGGCATGTGTACATGTGTAGCAAGAGTTAATATCTTTATTATGTAATGAGCTTAGGCAAATTGATAACAGCAACACTAAGATCTAACAGATGCAATGGGCAATAATTTCTGCTTCTAATATTTTCCATGACTAGGAAAAGAAATATTTCGTGTTGAAAATATAGAAATGTTTGCTCAAAAGTTGCATTTTTGTCCACCCTCTAAAAACCAAAGAAATTAAATTTAGACCAAATTGGGGTGAGACGCATTCTAAAATAAGCATTTACAGTGTGAAGTCAATATACTGATTTTGAAAATTATCTTTTTCAAACATGAATCTGTCAATACTGATCAATATGTATTAAGTGCCATCAAAATGTCTGGAAATTGTATAGTTTTAAGGCAACAATTATATATAATATGAAAAATGCAAGAAGATGTTTGTGATATGTAAAAGGACTATGCAGAAATTTGAAAAAAATATTCCTGGCCAGACGTGGTAGCTCACACCTGGAGTCCTAGCACTTTGGGAGGCTGAGGCGGGCAAATCATGAGGTCAGGAGATCGAGACCAGCCTGATCAACACGGTGAAACCCTGCCTCTACTAAAATACAAAAAAATTAGCTGGATGTGGTGGTGCACGCCTGTAGTCCCAGCTACTTGGGAGGCTGAGGCAGGAGAATTGCTTGAACCCAGGAGGCAGAGATTGCAGTGAGCCGAGATTGCGCCACTGTGCTACAGCCTGGGTGACAGTGCAAGACTCCATCTCAAAAAAAAAAGGGCGTGGGGGGGCGGGGGCCGGGCGCGGTGGCTCACGCCTGTAATCCCAGCACTTTGGGAGGCCAAGGCGGGTGGATCACATGGTCAGGAGTTCAAGACCAGCCTGGCCAAGATGTTGAAACCCCGTCTCTACTAAAGGTACAAAAAAAAAAATTAGCTGGGTGTGGTGGCACGCGCCTGTAATCCCAGCTACTCAGGAGGCTGAGGCAGGAGAATCGCTTGAACCCGGGAGGCGGAGGTTGCAGTGAGCCCAGATCGCGCCATTGCACTCCTGCCTGGGTGACAGAGTGAGACTCCATCTCAAAAAAAAAAAAAAAAAAAATTCCTGATAAAATGTACACTGGGAAAAGGAACACAAAATTGCATGTACCCTATGGTTATAATGACTTAAAAATAATCATAGGCAAATGATGAAAAAGAAAGACATCTGAAAAACAGTGCTTGGGGTGGTTATTCTTGTTACTTTCTCTTCTCGAATAGCGATTGTTGGGATTCTTTTTTCTCTTTTATTTCTTACTATGTCTATTCCTCTCTCAATTCTTTTTCTTTTTCTCTTTTTCTTTTCTTTTCTTTCTTTTTCTTTTTCTTTTTCTTTCTTTTTTTTTTTTGAGACAAGGTCTTGCTCCATTGCCCAGGCTGGAGTGCAGTGGCATAATCTCAGCTCACTGCAACCTCCACCTCCCGGGTTCAAGCAATTCTCCTGCCTCAGCCTCCCGAATAGCTGGGATTACAGGAATGCACCACCCTGCCCAGCTATTTTTGTATTTTTAGTAGAGGTGGGTTTTCGCCATGTTGGCCAGGGTGGTCTTGAACTGCTGAGCTCAAGTGATCCACCTGCCTCAGCCTCCCAAAGTGTTGAGACTACAGGTGTGAGCCACCGCGACTGGCCCCTTTCTCAGTTCTTTAATGAAAAAATGTGGCCATGGACCATGCATACCTGGAAAGCTGCGGGTGGGTCCCCTACACCAGCAAAGTGATGGAAAGCAGACCAGTGTCTCCCTCAAGGCCTAAGAATATATAAATGCCATCCTATAAACCAATAGGAACTTGAGATGGTTTTATATGGAATGCTGTCTTTCCATAAGAGATGGAAATGATGTTTTTATCATCAGAAGTACAGAATCTTAGAAATGCCTTTACTCAGTTACCATTTAAGGACTTCTGTAAAGGGTGATTCTGAGAATAATCTATTTGAAAAGAACTTTTCCCTCTTGTAAAACTATACTTCAGAATGGTATTTTCTGAACCACTCCCTCGCCCTCTTAACAACGACCTGTCATAAATTCCTGATTGAGTTTAATTCTAGGAAAAGTTTTTTTTTTTTTTTTTTTTGCAGAGTGGATTAATTTAAAAGCTCTCTTCTTTAAAACAAAAACACTCTTTAGCCCCATTGTCTGAGTGAGAACTCTTTTCTGTTACTCTGGAGTTGCCAGGAAGCCTCGAGCCATTTGTCTTTTTCATTGTGATCACACCTTTGCCTATTTGACTGTAATCAATCACGCCACATGTCACTAGCCTTGGTTTCCTTCAGGTTGTCTGTGTTCTGTAGTTTTAATGCTTTGATGTTTTATCTTGAAGTTCTCTCAGAAGTAGATAGGCACAGAAATTGAAAATAAACAAATGAAGAGAAGCGTTTTGTTATACAAACAGAACATACTGTTTTTATTTGAAGATGCAAATCATCTAAACAAGTAAAAGTGAGAAAATCAAAGTGTACCTCTACCCAATCCTGTGCCCAGAGGTAACCCAGTTTGAGGTGTATCTTTTCATATCTATAATTAGACATACTTAATTTTTTCTAAAAAAAAAAAAAAAGAAGAAGAAAGAAAAAGACACATGGAAACGTGTTTTTAACAATGGGTTCAATATTTTGAACATGTAAACTTTTTCTTTCTTTCTTTCTTTCTTTTTTTGAGACAGAGTTTTGCTCTGTTGCCCAGGCTGGAATGCAGTGGTGTGATCTAGGCTCACTGCAACCTCTGCATCCCGGGTTCAAGCAATTCTCCTGCCTCAGCCTCCCAAGTTGCTGTGACTACTGGCGCACACCACCATCCCGGCTGATTTTTGTATTTTTAGTAGAGACAGGATTTCACCATTTGGCCAGGCTGGTCTCAATCTCCTGACCTTGTGATCCGCCTGTCTTGGCCTCCCAAACATTTAAGCTTATTCAAAAGTGTGTGCTTTTTTGAAACACAGACTATGACATCCAGGTTTGTGTGATTGCTCACAATTCCACGTATGTGAAACATGCTGAGGTTCAGATGTGCTTTCCAAAAATAGGAGAATTGTGTTTTATGTGGCAGAAGGACTGCAATTTTACGTATAAAGAAATTACTCATAAATCCAAATGGTTAATCAAACTCCTCTCCGAAGAATCTGAGCCACTTAGCTTTGCAAATTCAGGTGAAAACTCTGCAGAAACACAAGGAGGAGAGCCCTCGGTTGCTGTTTCTGGGTTTGATTGTTGGGTGTTTTGTTTTGATTTTGTCTTTTCATCTTGTAGGAATGAAACTTTTGTTCTGATAGTTCAAACAGGTGTCCAAAAGCAGTGATTTCCAAAGGCTGCTTCGGATAAGTGTTACCATGGACCCTCTTTTCTGAAGAGAAAGCTTTAGGACATCTGGAAAAGATTGGCTGCGCATGGTGGCTCACACCTGTAATCCCAGCACTTTAGGAGGCCAAGGTGGGCAGACCACCTGAGGTCAGGAGTTCAAAACCAGCCTGGCCAACATGGAAACCCTGTCTCTACTAAAAATACAAAATTAGCTGGGCATGGTGGCGCATGCCTGTAGTCCCAGCTACTGGGGAGGCTGAGGCAGGAGAATCCCTTGAAGCCAGGAGGCACAGGTTGCAGTGAGCCGAGATTGCACGACTGCACTCCAGCCTGGGTGACAGGGCAAGACTCTCTCAAAAAAACAAGATTGGACACAGTCTTTAAAGACTTAACTCTTTAAGTCTTTAAATCTCTCTCCTTTTTAAAAAGCCCTTTTTAATTAACAAAGAAGTTATAGAATTCTTGACAATTTTAGTTGTTGATATAAAGACAGCTGGGCTGTGTATATACATCACATTATAAAAATTGGTGGCTGCGAGCCACAGCTCATGCATATAATCCCAGCACTTTGGGGGACTGAGGCAGAAGGATTGCTAGAGCTCAGGAGTTTGAGACCAGCCGGGGCAACATAGGGAGATCGCATTTCTACAGAAAATTCAAAAGTTAGCCGAGTGATGTGGCATATGCCTTTAGTCCCAGCTACTCAGGAGGCTGAGGTTGGAGAATTGCTTGAACATAGAAGGTTGAGGCTGCAGTGAGCTGTGATCATGCCACTGCACTCTAGCTTGGGCAGTGGAATGAGACTCTGTTCCAAAAAAATAGAAAATTGGAGTCAAGCTAAAAAATATAAAGAAAAAATTTTATAATCACTATCATAAACAGAATAGAAATATCATAAGCACAAGCAACAAAAGGTTTATATAAATATTAGCATACAAAATAGCCTGATTAAAAAATATTTTTGGAAGCATTAAAGAGAATTTTAAATCAGAGTTATTTGTTATTTCCATGGCTTTCTTTTAGATTAGTACTTACTGGAAAAGAACACGTTTGCAATTTCCCTAAAATAGATAACTATTTTATTACAAATTAATAAAAATAGAAAAATTTGAGGTGGAGTTATATTATTTAAATGACTATTGATCCTTTAAAATTAATTTTAATGAAAAGAAAGAGTGTAATTCCTGTTAAAAAATTATACTTAATAGTTCATTTATTCTATCTGCAAGCAAGCTGAAAAGTCTACATTACTTACAAAAGATATGTTTCATTTATTTAAAAGGCCACATTCTTTTAAGATGGTTATTAAACATAATAACTTAAAATTTTGTTGGAAGTCTGGCTGGGCATATGGCAGAGGATGACTAAGGAATAGGGTTAGAATACCCTATTTCTATTTACTGACAGGAAATACACATCCTGAATCAAGAATATTTGTATAAGAAAAAGCAAAAATATTCATTTGAAATATTCATGTGGACACGACACAATTCCCATGTGGCACAAAGACAATCTCTTTGTGATGTACCATGTTAGTTTTAGGTGGGGATCAGAAATAGTACCACCCTGGCATGACTTAGAGAAACTTCCTCCAAACCACGAAATCTGACAGAAAACATACACACACACACACACACACACGCATTCACACACAGAGTCTCTCTCTCTCTCTCTCTCTCTCTCTCTCTCTCTCTCTCTCTCTCTCTCTCTCTCTCTCATACATACACCTTAAAAGCGAAGTTTTCTTTTATACTCAACTTAAAAAATTTGACAATTGGTCAGGCGCAGTGGCTCATGCCTGTAATCTTAGCACTTTGGGAGGCTGAGGACGGTGGATCACTCAAGACCAGGAGTTCAAGACCAGCCTGGGCAACATGGCAAGACCCCCTATCTCTACTAAAAACATAAAAAAATTAGCCAGGTATGACAGTGCATGCCTGCAATCTCAGCCACTCGGAAGGCTGAGGCAGAAGGATTGCTTGAGTCCAGGAGGTGGAGGTTGCAGTGAGCTGAGATCGTGATACCGCACTGGAGCCTGTGTGACACAGAGAAACACTATCTCAAAAAAAAAAAAAAAAAAGGCGTGAGGAGATTTCAAAATTACATTTGATTTTTAAAATTCAGCATATTTTACCCTTAAAAATTATATTATTTTAGGGTGAATGGTTAAGCAAGCAATGGTATATTCACATCTTGGAATACATGCAATGACTTGGATGAAGCTGATGGAAATTATGCTGAGTGAAAAAGCCAATCCCAAGAGGTCACATGCTATAGGATTCTCTTTCCATATCATTCTTTCTTTTTTTTTTTTCTTATGGAGTCTTGCTCTGTCGCCAGGCTGGAGTACAGTAGTGTGTTCTCGTCTGACTGCAACCTCTGCCTACCAGGTTCAAGCAATTTTCCTGCCTCAACCTCCCGAGTAGCTGGGATTACAGGCACGTGCCACCATGCCCAGCTAACTTTTTTGTATTTTAGTAGAGACGGGGTTTCACCATGTTAGCCAGGATGGTCTTGATCTCCTGACCTCGTGATCTGCCCACTTCACCCTCCCAAAGTTCTGGGATTACAGGTGTGAGTCAACACACCCAGCCCATATCATTCTTGAAATGACAAAATTGTAGAAATGGAGAACAGATTGGTGATTGCCAGAAGTAAAGGAGGACGGAGAGGGTGAGAAGGAAGAGGGGGAGGCTGTGGACAGTGATGGATGATGGAACCGCTTCGCATGGTGACAGATACTTGAACCTACACACAAGATCAAATTGTAGAGAGCTAAATGCACATACAAGTGAGTACAAATAACAAGGGAGAAATCTGAACAGATCTTGGATTGCATCAATGTTAATAATTTCTTGTGATATTACAATTTCGTAAGATATTACCATTGAAAAGAGTAAAGTATACATGAGGTTTCTCCGTATTAGTCTTACAATTGCATATGAATCTACAATTTTTTCAAAACAAGTTTACATTTTAAAAAGTCACATTGTTTTGAGATTGTACCTCTTAACTTGGGTTACAACAACTTCTTGCCTCTCAGAACATGAATATTAGTAAGACATATATCTTAGGAAAAAGCAAAAACTACTCACTTAAAATATTCAAGTGGGCCGGGTGTGGTGGCTCATGTCTGTAATCCCAGCAATCTGGGAGGCCAAGGTGGGTGGATCACTTAAGGTAAGGAGTTTGAGACCAGCCTGGCCAAAATGGTGAAACTATCTCTACTAAAAATACAAAAATTAGCCAGGCGTGGTGGCAGGCACCTGTAATCCCAGCTACTTGGGAGACTGAGGCAGGAGAATCATTTGAACGCAGGAGGCAGAGGTTGCAGTGAGCCAAGATCGTGCCACTGCACTCCGGCGTGGGCGACAGAGTGAGACTCTATCTCAAATGAATACAAAATAAAATATTTGACCAGGCATGGTGGCTCACAGCTGTAATCCCAGAACTTTGGGCCAATGCAGGTGGATCACCTGAGGTCGGGAGTTCAAGACCAGCCTGACGAACATGGAGAAACCCTGTTTCTACTAAAAATACAAAATTATCCAGGCATGGTGGCGCATGCCTACAATCCCAGCTATTCCAGAGGCTGAGCCAGGAGAATCGCTTAAATCCGGGAGGTGGAGGTTGCGGTGAGCTGAGATTGTGCCACTGAACTCCAGCCTGGTCAACAAGAGTGAAACTCTGTCTCAAAAAAATAAATAAATAATAATATAAAATATTCAAGTGAGTACCATCCCCACCTGTCCTGCATCTTTCAGGGATCCTAATGACATATTTAATGGAGCTGAAGGGGCCTTTCACCCTTGGAACAACCCAAATTCCAAAAAGCTTCTGAACACGTGGAAGCTCCAAGTATGGCCCTGCTCTTCCTGGTCCCAGGAGATGTTTAGAGAAGCTCTTTTGGATTCTCTAGAACAAAATTCTGATCTTCTTGTTACCACACATAAAAGCATCAAGCTTCAAAAAGCACATATTGTCTAAAAATTTTTCTCCTTCTGTATAGACTTCCCTCTTTCCTCAGCTGGTATTGTGTTTAGAATTTTTTTTTTATTATCCTGAGACAGGGTGTCACTCCGTGGCCCAGGCTGGAATACAGTGGTGTGACCAATAGTTCACTGCAGCCTCAAACTCCCTGGCTCAAGGGATCCTCCTCTCTCGGCTTTGTTAGTAGCTGGGACTACAGGCATGTGCCACCACACCTGACTAATTGTTTAATTTTTTTTGTAGAAACAGAGTGTTGCTATGTTGCCTAGGCTGATCTCGAACTCCTGGCCTCAAGCGATCCTCCCACCTCTGCCTCCCAAAGCGCTGGAGTTGCAGACATGAGCCACCATGCCCAGCCACTGTGTTTATATAGAAGCAGAAGAAACTTTCCCCCTTCCACGTGTGTATTTTCGCAATCCTTGGGGTTTTATATGTATAGGAAGCTTGCATTCTAGCTTCATCGTAGCCACAAATGTGCTCCACCACACCCACCTTGGGTTTCTCTTGCTTCTTTCCTTTTTCCCAGACCGTGGAATAGGTCCAAGAAAACCATTGTCTGGAAGAGCTCAGAGCTGCCCCCTGCAGCGGAGCCCTCAGATCCTCCTTGCTAAGCTTTGCGAGGACGTTGTGATTCTCTAAACCAGTGGGTCTTTCTGGGGAAGCTGTTAACAACCGCTCTAGAAGGAGATAACTCTGTTTGTAAAGTCAAGTATTTTAGCCATTAACACATGGAAGAGTTCTCCTAATTCGTCTCTTTCAGTCTCAGAACCTGTTGAACTCTTGGCCCTGGTTTGGTTTTGCTGTCATTTACACTTCTTCTTTTCTTTCTTTTTTTTGAGATGGAGTCTCACTCTGTCGCCCAGGCTGGGGTGCAGTGGTGTGATCTCAGCTCACCGCAACCTCTGCCTCTGGATTCAAGAGATTCTCCTGCCTCAGCCTCCTGAGGAGCTGGGACTGCAAGTGCCTGCCACCATGCCCAGCTAATTTTTGTATTTTTAGTAGCGATGAGGTCACCATGTTGGTCAGCCTGGTCTTGAACTCCCGACCTCAGATGATCCACCTGCCTCTGCCTCCCAAAGTGCTGGGATTTCAGGCATGAGCCACCACTCCCAGCCTTACCCCCATTCTTTTCTGCTTTATCCTGTGTTTATTCCCCGAAAGTACGCCTGCATCTTTCCCCCTTCAAGTCTGTTTAGCCCACATATCACCTTAGCTACAAACTCAACAGGTCCTCTGGGAGGATGCTACCTTCTCTCTCTTGTCATAGATGAAGCCCAGGAAACAGGACTGCCTTTTGCTGTTGTTGTAGGGGGTGAACTCCTGAAGGAAAGAGTTGCCACAATCCTTGAGGACAAGTTGACGCAGGAAATGTTAACATTCTTATCTGTTTGGAGGAGGCACTGTGTACTCCTTGACAGCAATGCTTAATAGGTTGTCTCCCAATAAAACCAGGGTGAAATAGGATTTACTAATTGACTAATTTCAGGGGGACCGTGATGTATGTTATATAAAACAGTTTTGAAACACTCCATTCTTTGGTTTTCCTGCCACGATAGTTTTGAAACATTAAAAAATAAATAAAAAACCTTCTTGATGCTATTTACAATGAGGAGGGGGAGGCTATGCTCTGCACTCTGAAGGGCTCCCCCGCAGCTCTGGCTGCAGGGGGATGTGAAGATGCTCACCCCTCTCTAGGCTCTGTCTTTCTCTTTGGCGGGTGGGGGATCGTTCTGAAAAAGTTCTGGGAGTGGTAATCCCGACTCATCTGCAAGCCACCCCTTGGTGGCATCACTACAAGGGACCCTTGAAAACTCACCCTCAACCAATGTTCTACAAGCAAGTGGTCTCCCTTGCTTCACAGAAGAGGAAGTAAAGGAGAGGTTCATCTTTCATACTCTGAGCCTCAGCAGTGCCAACTTGATATGGGTAGGCGTGAAAGGAGAGTCACCTCCAGATACCCTCCCTACTGCCCTTTCCATCCTTGGCGGCTTTTTTTTTTTTTTTTTGAGATGAAGTCTCGCACTGTTGCCTGGGCTGGAGTGCAGTGACGCGATCTCGGCTCACTGCAACCTCTGCCTCCTGGGTTCAAGTGATTCTCCTGCCTCAGCCTCCCAAGTAGTTGGAATTACAGGCGCCCGCCACCACGCCCAGCTAATTTTTTGTATTTTTAGTAGAGACAGGGTTTCACTATGTTGGCCAGGCTGGTCTTGAACTCCTGACCTAGTGATCTGCTTGCCTCAGCCTCCCAAAGTGCTGAGATTACAGGCGGGAGCCTCTGCACCTGGCCAATCCTCAGTAGCTTTAACATCAGCCTGGGCAGCTGCTTACTAGAACCCAGGACTGAAGCAAGCCCCTCTGTCCTGGCACTTCAAGGACAAACCTCTACTTTGCCAAGGAACCCTGAGGTCACTTTGTTTTTTTCTGGAGCACCAGGATCAGTGCCAGTGGAGGGAGAATAGACCTGCACCACCCTAATGAGTGGAGAAGTGGAGAACTCTTGAGAGGTGTTGCAAGCCTCCTGCTTCTAGCTCCTGCCGTCCAATGCTCCTGTCTCCCAGGGGCACACACTGCTGATATCAAATAACTTTTATTGTTTAACGGTAACTGAATACATTGTGTACAGAAAGATACCGTTATTACCAGATGGACCTGAAATCTACATGATACAAACAGGCACCAAAAGACACACAGAGAAAGTGAGTGTGCCAGAGAATTACATGAGGCTAGGGTAGATGGGGTGTCACAAGGTTGGCGAGGTATTTATTGTCATGACGGTATCTGTGTAAAAAAGGAGCTGTGCCGTTTAACTTCAAAGTGGATGCGAAGAGCAGTGTATACATTTGAGAGCTGCTGAGACAAAACCCAAATGCCAGGAAACTCCAAGCATTTGGCTTCTGCCACTTCCAAAGAGATGCGCGCATGTGTGCGTGTACTTGGAGTGATGAAAGGGGAGCCATTTAAAGGTAATCAGGATGATACAATATTTCCTTTCATGATGTTACATTGTATCTGGAACTGGATCACGTGGTTTCAACATCTTGGCCATGACGCTTGGGCTTTTTCACTTACCAAGAGCAAGCATTGAAGTCCCCTGAGAATATGTCTCAGAGGATCCCCAGGACAGAATGGCACTGCACACTACTCCCACTCTGGAAACGTCTCCAGGGTCTTTAAAATGTCAAAACCTGGGTGGGAAAGAGTCTTCTCTCTCCAGAAGCTAACTCTCCAAAACAAATAATTGGTTTGTTCTGTTTCTTGTTTTTGCTATTGTGTGTTGTGTGAGTTGGAAAGCTCCTGACTCGGACATGGGAGGGAATCATGCAGCTTGGCACCTCTGTCATTCTTGACACCCAGCTGGTTCCCGTCCCATGTCTACCACCTCACAAAACCATCACCCATCCTTTCCACATGCAACCCCTCCTTTCTAGAAGCAACAGCCTGTGTCCAAAGCTACCTTGCTTTGTGGAAAGGTCCCCTCAGCCACACCCAGTTTGATCAGTTTTGCTTTCTTAGCACTCCTCACTCCCAAAGAGTGTCTTGGAGCAGAATGTATGACTCACTGGTACCAGGAGTTCAGAGCCCCGAGTCATTCAAGAGCAGAACATGAAGAGCAGAGAAAAGCCCCAGGATGCCTTCTAGGAACCTGATGGCATCCAAAAGGAAAAGACGTGCTTCTCTGGACTCTCTAATAGCCCATGAAACACCAAATATACATTTAAAAAAATACCAGAACATCTTCCATCCACTGCTACATCATAAAACCTCATTAAGATGACACTTTGCTCCAAAAAGATTCCCGTTGGCATTTTAAGATATTTCTTTTTTAAAACTACTTAAATATCTGATGTGTGAAAAACATTGAATTTTACCATTTGTAATTGGAACTAACATTAAGCAGAGTTTGTCAACAAGGTTTGTGTAGAAATGTAAATACAGAGACTTTTCATGTACATATATAGCATATGTTAGATGAAGAGATTTATGAAAACATATAATTCCAAAAAGCAATAATTTCTTAGTCAAAAGAAAAAAAAAACACATTTCAGGGCAAATTTTAGATTTTATTTAAAAACTTTACATGAGAGTTGACTTTATGAGAAAGCAATCCTCTCTGGTAAGTCTGATTGTATCATTCGTGTCTTTCCCACTAGACTGTGAGCTCCACAGTCTCCAGAATGAGAATGTGCAATCTGTTTTTTTCACTACCAAATTCCTAGCTCGCACTCAGCACAGCACTTGGCACCACAGTAGGGTTTGACGAGCATTTGTTGAATAAACTAAGTTATATTTGACTGCTGGGAAAGACCAATTTTGCAGGAGACAAAGAAAGTAAGAAAGAAAGAAAAAAAGAAGGAAGGAAGGAAGGAGAAAGAGAAAGAGAAAGAAAAGAGAAGAAAAGAGAAAGAGAAAGAAAGAAAAAGGAAAGAAGGAGGGAGGGAAGGAAGGAAGGAAGGAAGGGAGTGAAAGACTTACTGCTTTCAAATGTATTTATTTAATTCTACACTCAGGAAAGCAGTCCTGTAGCTTGGTGTTCCAGCTCTGGTTGTATATGCAAGTCTCAGTCATAGTGGCTAATGTTGAGGGCTTATCACACATCATAGTTCATCTTACCAGATCCTAATAACACTTTTTTTTTCTTTTTCTTTTTTTTTTGAGACCGAGTCTCACTCTATCGCCCAGGCTGGAGTGCACTGGAGCAGTCTGGGCTCACTGCAACCTCCACCTCCTAGGTTCAAGCGATTCTCCTGCCTCAGCCTCCCGAGTAGCTGAGATTACAGGTGCCTGCCACCACACCTGGCTAATTTTTGTATTTTCAGTAGAGATGGGGTTTCACCATGTTGGCCATGATGGTTTCAAACTCCTGACCTCAAGTAATCTGCCTGTCTCAGCCTCCCAAAGTGCTAGGATTACAGGCCACCCTGTAATGTGTGGTGAGCCACCATACCCGGCTACAACACCTTTTTAAGTAGATCGAATTACCATCATCACCATGCCCATTTTACAGATGAGGACAGTGAGGCTAAATTGTTGCCCAAGGTCACAGAGCCAGCAAGGGGCAGAGCCAGGAGTCACACCCAGGTCGTTTGGCTCCATGCCCCAGACTGAATCGCTGTAGACGCGGTTCTGCAAACCCATTCCTGAGAAAGAATACTTTGCTTTTAGGTGCTAAAGACAAGCCTCTACTTCTCCAAAATCTTATGTTTTTATTTTAATTTAAAATTCAAAGCTAACAAAGCTCCGAATCAGGACCTACTGGATTCAAAGCCAAGCTCAGAAGATATGACTTCCAGCAAATTACTTAACGTCTTTGAAGGCTGAAAAGAATCCCTGTCTGCAAGAGGTGATGAGCAGAAATTCTCTGGCCCATGGTAGGCATCAATCACTAAGTGCATTTAATGTCCTTGCTAGCGTAAAGAGAGCACTGGGCAAAGCTCATGGCTCATAGTAGGTCCTTCATGTCTGTTTTCTCCTTCTCCCTTCTTCCATCTTTTAGACACATGTGGAGGAGGGTGGACATTTTGTCCACATCATTGAGATAAAAGATATCAACAAACAATTGCATTTGCAACAGGAAACCAAGACAAGAGCATGGGGTCTGTGATTTGTATGACTGCAGATAGCAGGGATGTGATAGCATACATGCTGGCAAATTAAAAGAAAAAAAAAAAAAGCTGGAGAGCTGCAAAACAACCCATTCCTATTTATAGCTGAGAATAGCAGCCCACAGGCTTCACCACCGCACGTTCCTCTTGCTGCGCAGGGTGAATGGGGGCTTCAGACCAAGTCCCAAGTTTTTAGTTAACAATCCACACCAAGTTTTAGATTTAACATTTCCAGGGCCCTGATGTCATGAACTAAATATGTGAAGTTCAAAAAACTGGAATGGAATTTAATTTGCAGAGGGATCAGGACCTTTTGCAAGTAACTGATTACCTAGGGTGCATAGAATGCAAACACATGTGCAGGAAAGAGCTTTAAGCACGAGGGCAGAGCTGAGACCTTCTTTAAAAAAAAACTGGTAAATACAATTCCAAGAACAACCAGGCCCCTATATTTCTTGAGCTGGAGAGAATTGGGGACGTAGGTATGTTTACAAAGACTGGGCTTGCAGAAGTGGTTTTAAAAGACCAAATAGTCTCAATGGGAAAGGATACTTTTTGCCTTGCCTCCCCCACCTCCTCCTCCTCCTCCTCCCTCTCTCAGCTCATGTGCACATACACACACACACACACACACACACACACACACACACACACACACACACACACACACTGCACTGTCAAGAATTACATCCTCAAAGCTCCTTGCTCCTGTTGGGGTGCGGGGGAGGGGGGGTCATTTCCCAAAGAATGTGCTCTTTAAGGATTCCCCTGCTAGGAGGCCTCCAGCTCTCTCCTGGCCTTGCCTCTCTCTCTTTTTGTCCTTCGTTGCTTTCACTCTCACTTTCTCTCCCTGGAAGCCCTTTCCTGATTTACACTGACAGCCTGAAATCCTATGAATTCAAAGCCGCCACACTGTGCTCATAGCAAACATATAATCTATTATTTCGTTCCTTTTCAATTATAAAGATATTTCCTTGAAAACAATTGTTCACAGGAACTTGGCCATGTTTTAAAAATGGGAAATAACAAAGTAGCCAAGGAAAGCCTCAATAAAGACGCAGGGAGAGCACACAAATCAGTCTTCTTATAGACATTTTTGTTTCCTTACAAAAACTTGAACCTTCATAACTTTTCATAGTAGAACACTGAAAGCCAAGAGAAACAAATCATCCCAAAATAGTGAGTTAGCCGTACAGACATTTCAGAAAAGTCTAGATAAGTTGAATTGTTGGTTTCACTGTTTCCTTTAAAAATATCTTATTGTTAAGAAAGTAAGGCCAAAATAAGGAAGAAAGTAAAAAGGACAAATTGGAAAAGAGAATAGGGAAAAAATACTTGAAGAACTATTATTATTATTATTATTATTTAGATGAAGTCTCTCTCTGTCCCCCAGGCTGGAGTGTAGTGGCACAGTCTTGGTTCACTGCAACCTCCGCCTCCCGGGTTCCAGCAATTCTCCTGCCTCAGCCTTCCAAGTAGCTGGGACTTCAGGTGTGCACCACCACACCCTGCTAATTTTTTTTTGTATTTTTAATAGAGATGGGGTTTTGCCATATTGGCCAGGCTGGTCTCGAACTCCTGACCTCAAGTGATCCACCCACCTCAGCCTCCCAAAGTACCGGGATTGCAGGTGTGAGCCACCATGCCCAGCCAGATCCTATGTTTGATAAGGGACTAACATCCAGAATACATAAATAATTCTTTTTTTTTTCTTTTTTCTTTTTTCCCAAGGCAGGGTCTCACTCTTTTCTCCCAGGCTAAAGTGTAGTGGCACAGTCACAGCTTACTGCAGCCTGGACCTCCTGGGCTCAAGCGATCCTCTGACTTCAGTCAGATAGCTGAAGTCAGATAGTGGACCGCCTGTCAGCTAGCTGCAGCATTAGAGTCTCCTAAGGGGCCGGTCGCAGTGGCTCACACTGTAATCCAAGCACTTTGGAGGCCAAGGCGGACGGATCACCTGAGGTCAGGAGTTCAGACCAGCCTGACCAACATGGTGAAACCCAGTCTTAAAAATAAAATAAAATAAAATAAATATAGAGTCTCCTGAGAGTGTGAACCCTATTGTGAACCGGGCATGTGAGGGATCTAGGTTGCACACTCCTTATGAGAATCCAACTAGTGCCTGATGATCTGAAATGGAACAATTTCATCCCGAAGCCACACCGCTCCTTCTACCCTACCTCTGTGGAAAAATTGTCCTCCACTAAACTCCTCCCTGGTGCCAAAAAGGTTGGGAACTACTTCTCTCCATCAGGGAAATGCAAATCAAAACCACAGTGAGATAGCACTTCACATCCTCCAAGACAGCAGTAACAAAAATGACAGATGTAAGCAAGCAGTAGTAAGGATGTGGAGAAATTGGAATCCTCATACAGTGCTGGCAGAAATGTAAAATAGTGCAGCCGCTGTGGAAAACAGTGTCACAGTTTCTCAAAATGTTAACCATAGAATAGCCATATGACCTGGAAATTCCACTCCTAGGTATTTACCTAAGAGAAATAAAATCTGGCCAGGCATGGTGGCTCACACCTTTAAGCCCAGCACTTTGGGAAGCCAAGGCACACAGATCACCTGAGGTCAGGAGTTCGAGACCAGGCTGACCAACATGATGAGACCCCGTCTTTAGTAAGATACAAAAATCAGCCAGATGTGGTGGCACATGCCTGTAATCCCAGCTACTTGGGAGGCTGAGGCTTGAACCCTGGATGTAAAGGTTGCAGTGAGCCAAGATTGTGGCACTTTACTCCAGCCTGGGCGACAGAATGAGACTCTGTCTCAAAAAAAAAAAAAAAAAAAAAAGACAGAGAGAAATGAAATCTACATCCACAAAAGCTTATACATAAGTGTTCATAACAGCATTATTTATAATAGTAAAAGGTGGAAACAACCCTATTGTTTATCAACTAATGAATAGATAAATAAAATGTGGTATATTCATATAATGGAATACTATTCAGCCATAAAAAGGAATGAACTGCTGATATATACTTCAATGTAGACAAATTTTTAGAACATTATGCTAAATGGAAAAAGCCATGAATAGAATACCACATACTATATGATTCTATTTTTATTAAATGTCTAGAATAGGCACATCTATAAGGATAGACGGTAGATTCGTGTTTGCCTAAGGCTAGGGGTGGTGAAGAGAGCAGGAAGTGACTGTTAAAAGGTTTGGGGTTTATTTGGGGGGTGATAAAAATGATCTAAACTTAGGCTGGGTGCAGTGGCTCACATCTATAATCCTAGCACTTTGGGAGGCTAAGGTGGGAGGATCACTTGAGGCCAGGAGTTCCAAACCAGCCTTGGCAACATTGTTGAGATCCTATCTCTACAAAAAATATACATAAACATTAGCTGGCCATGGTGGCATGCACCTATAGTCCTAGCTGCTATGGAGGCTAAGGCAGGGGGATCGCTTGAGCCCAGGAGTTCAAAGTCATGGGATCAAGCCACAACACTGCAGCCTGTGTGACAGAGCAAGACCTTGTCTCTTAAAAAAAAGAAAGAAAGAAAAAAGAAAAAAAAAGTATGTTCTAAAATTAGATCATGGCAGATGATTGCATAAGTATGAATATATAACACCATTGAATTTAACACTTTAAAGGGGTGAATTTTATAGTATATGAATTTATCTCAGTAAATATATTTAAAATATAAAATTAGTACATATTCAACATCTCTTTTACTCTGTGCTAAATACTTTAATTTGTCATTTTGTTCATAATGCACCATAGCACACCTGTTAGACTATTTCTATCCCTAATGGTGGAAAAAAAATGTTTTGACATTAAATTGGAGAGAAATGACAATGGTTAGGAGTTAAACTTTCCACTTTTTTCAATATAAGTACTAGAAAATGTCATCATGCAAAGAACAGAATTCATTTACTTTATAGAGCAACAAAGGATATACTTTTCAAGGTCTTTCCCACAGAAGAATGCTAAGCACTTTTAAAAAAGTAATTCTTTTGAGAATTAGAACCACTACCTAAGTGTTTTTTCAAAGCTTTCAAATAAACACACCCTAACGATTATTTTAGTTTCTCAGGCACTAGCTAAATATCTTAAGTGGGGGCTTTTTTGTGGTATTTCCTATCCCCCAATGCAGCAGGAATTCTATTTTCTTACAATCCCAGGCAGGATGAGAGTTAGTGGGAAAAAGAAAGTTAGCGAACAGCAGCCAGGCCCGGTGGCTCATGCCTGTAATCCCAACATTTTGGGAGGCCGAGGCAGGTGAATCACAAAGTCAGGAGTTTGAGACCAGCCTGGGCAACACAGTGAAAAGACATCTCTACTAAAAATACAAAAATTGGCCAGGCTTGGTGTCTCATGCTTGTAATCCCCGCACTTTGAGAGGCCGAGGCGGGCAGAACACGAGGTCATGAGATAAAGACCATCCTGGCCAACACAGTGAAACCCCGACTCTACTAAAAATACAAAACTTAGATGGCCATGTTGGCAGGCGCCTGTAATCCCGGCTACTTGAGAGGCTGAGGCAGTAGAATCGCTTGAACCCGGGAGGCAGAGGTTGTAGTGAGCCGAGATTGCACCACTGCACTCCAGCCTGGGCAACAGAGCTAGACTTTGTCTCAAAAAAAAATGTACAAATATTAGCCGAGCATGGTGGCACACACCTGTAGTCCCAGCTACTCAGGAGGCTGAGGCTGGTGAATGGCTTGAACGTGGGAAGCGGAGGTTGCAACTACACTCCAGCCTGGATGACAGAGCAAGACTCCATCTCAAAAGAAAAAAAAAAATTAGCAAACAGTTTCTGTTCCTCCTACCTGTTGGCTAGCGCCCCTCCCACGTGGCAGATGAATAGTCTCTGGTATGTACCTTGACTGCTGGGTGAGCAAGTTGGGGCAGGAAAGGACACTGAGGTGCAAATCGTCCCAGGAGGAGATTCCGTCTTCCTGATTCATTTATTCCTGGAGGAAATCATTGCATTCTCTTGCACTTCAGGGAACTGTCTACAGCTTTTCACAGAGTAGTGGACTAT
This sequence comes from Cheracebus regulus, assembly GCA_963574635.1. NCBI lineage: Eukaryota > Metazoa > Chordata > Mammalia > Primates > Pitheciidae > Cheracebus > Cheracebus regulus. The sequence continues at coordinate 6,521 of CAUYQU010001759.1, read as the reverse complement.
GGATTTTCTCATCACCACTGAGAGAAAGCTGAATGAGAAAGCTGAAGATGGGCTGGGAGATGAAAACACAGGGGCATATTGCAAGTAAGGTGCCTGCTCTTCATTCTGGATGCATTGGCCTCTCGACTACCAGGTAGCCCTGACCCTCTCTGCCAGGCCATGTTTTAGCCCCTGCTCTTCTAGAGCCTTCTTTGGCACCCTCTCCCAAGGCCACAAAGATGGCAGCAGTTCTCTGTGGCACCACGGCATGTCATCCATCCTCTTCCTTCCTACCCTCACTGAACTGGTTCTGATCACCAGTCTTTCCCTTGGTCAGAGGGCAGAGGCTGACCCAGGCACTGTCTAGCTTCTAGAACCATACCAGCACATGCTGACCCCAATAAATGTTTGCTGAGCGAAAAACCAATGATCTCTTTGGTATCTGATGGTAAATACAGAGGAAAGAGGTCGCCACTAACGTCTTTTCTTCTTGTTTTGCCTTCAGTGGAGTCCACCCCTCCAGGGACCTGACCCCTTGACCTTTGAAATGGAGCAGAGAATAAAAATGTCTCAGGACTTAGGTGTGCCCAAAGGTCATCTGATCTAAATTCCTTGTTTTATGAATGAGAAAACAGGACTTTCCAGTGCTAACCCTGTCCCCTGAGTGCCCAGCACTCACTGTGAGATACTGTATTACATGGGAACAGATAGGGCATTGGATAGGAACAACTCCAGCAAGTACAGGAAGTAACATAGAGATGGCTGGCTGTAGAAGTGGGGGACCTTGGCTCAGGTCCCAGCTCCTCTGTCCTTTGGGCAAATCCTGTGAATTTTCAGCCTCAGTCCCCTCATCTAGAAAACAGACAAGAATCATTGTTACTATACGGTTTTCATCACAGGACTATTGTGAAATGCTGATCTGAAGGCTCTTGGAAATCTGTAAACACCTTATACATGTTTTAGCAATTGTTTTGTTTGTTGTTATTCTCCATAAACCCAAGGCTATTTAAGAAGGGAGAAGACACATTGCAGTGTGGCAGTGAATTTTATAAATGCTGAGAGATTCTAAAGATAGGACACCGGAGGATGCCCAAGGTCATTTGATTTGTGGCGACTTCCTAAGAGTGTGGCTGGATTCACACACACTCAGAAGTTGCCAGGTGTTAGCTGATCCGGTTGCATGAAAGTCCAAGGCTATAGGCTGTGACATGTTGGGGCCACCCCCTATCATTGTGAACAGGGTCTCCCGGCCCAGGTTCCGAGCTTTGCCTCATCTAAGGCGAGCTGTATCTCTTGCCTCAATGTCCAGCTGGAAAGCATGTGACTGGATGTGTTTATATCACCAGAGAGCAAAGGACACCATTTCCTGAGGTTCCTGTGTATTAGCAGAAACTTTTCAAGGATGAATCATAGATATCGGGATTGCATACATGAATGGAATTAAAAAGGTCAAGCAAGTTTAGATTGCCTCAAAAGGCTGAACAAAATGATTCCTTCTGGATGTGTAAGCCCTTGGGTTAATTAATTGATTAATTTTTAATTTTATTCTTTTGAGATGAAGTCTCACTCTGTCGCCCAGACTGGACTACAGCGGTGCAATCTCAGCTCACTGCAGCCTCCACCTCCCAGGTTCAAGCAATCCTCCCGCCTCAGCTTCCCAAGTAGCTGAAATTACAAGCATGTGCCACCATGCCCAGCTAATTTTTGTGTCTTCAGTAGAAATGGGGTTTCATCAAGTTGGCCAGGCTGGTCTCTAACTCCTGACCTCAAGTGATCACCTTGACCTCCTACAGTGCTGGGATTACAGGCATGAGCCACCACATCTGGTTTTTTGTTTTTCTTTCCCTTTTTTTTTTTTTTTTTTTTTTTCTGCAAGGTCTCACTCTGCTGCCCAGGCTGGGGTACAGTGGTGCAATTTTGGTTCACTGCAGCCTTGACTTCCTGGGCTCAAGTGATCCTCCCACCTCAGCCTCTTGAGTAGCTGGAACCACAAGCATGTGCCACCACACCCCACTAATTTTTGTATTTTTTATAGAGTCAGTGTTTCTCTGTTTCCCAGGCTGGTTTCAAACTCCTGGGCTCAAGCAAGCCACCTGCTTCGACCTCCCAAACTTCTGGGATTTCAGGTGCATGCCACCGCACCCGACTGTGTTAATTTTCAATCCATCCATCCCTCCCGGACAGATGTAGTCTAGTCAAGTGTCTGGGGCGAAGTCCTCCAAGTCTCTCATTCACCTTCCTTGGCGGGCCTTTTCTGCCCTGCTATAAAGAGACAGCAAGACTCCGTTCTGTCATTGTGTCGGGTGATAAATGGGAGAGAAAACACGGGTGGTTGTGTTTCCTCCCATGTTTCCTCACCAGGGAGACCCTCCATTCCTGTCTTCTTCCCTCTTTGGAGAAGACACAAAGCATAGGACCCCAGTCCTGCCGCTTGGCACCTGATTCTATATTTTCTCTCATGAATAAAGTATACATCATTGTCACACACACATCATCTGTAAATTAGTAGGTTCAGTGGCTGAGATGTCTGATGATTTTCCTGTGTTTATTTATATAAGAAGAGAGCACTTCTTGATTCATCTTTATATATATATGCAGCTATATATATACATGCAGTTATATATATATATATAACTGTTTACAATGGATTCCTCCCAAATACAAAAGCAATGCATGCTCAGTTCATACATTTACTCATTTATCCTCAGGTTTATTTGTTGTCTTCTGTGTGCTAAAAGCTGTCCTAGGCACTAGAGAAAGAGCAGTGAGCTAAAGAGAGAGAAATCCCTGCTTTTGCTAAGCTTAGATCCTAGTGAACTCTAGGTGAAAAAAAAAAAATTGAGGAAAAATGAAATCCTCCTTAATTTCAATTGCTAATGGTGTAGAAATGCCCATCCATTGCTTCTTTTATTTATGTCTTCATTTTGAGATTCTAATTTTTTTTTTTTTTTTTTTTTTTTGAGACAGAGTCTTCACCCAGGCTGGAGGGCAGTGGCACCATCTCGGCTCACTGCAACCTCCACCTCCTGGGTTCAAGAGATTCTCCTGCCTCAGCCTCCTGAGTAGCTGGAACTACAGGCGTGTGCCAGCACACAGCTAATTTTTTGTATTTTTAATAAAGACGGGGGTTTCACCGTGTTAGCCAGGATGGTCTCGATCTTCTGACCACGTGATCTGCCCACCCGCCTAGGCCTCCCAAAGTGCTGGGATTACAGGCTTGAGCCACTGTGCCTGGCCGATCCTAATCATTTTTAAATAATAGATAATGTAGTTCATTCCTGCTACTTCTCTATATTTGAAATTTTTGGTAATAGCAATTTTTTTGTTTTGTGAGACAAGAGTCCCATTCTGTCGCCCAGGCTGGAGTACAGTGGTGCGATCTTGGCTCACTGCAACCTCTGGCTCACTGCAGCCTCTCCCTTCTGGATTCAAGAGAGTCTCCTGCCTCAGCCTCCCAAATAGCTGGGATTACAGGCACCTGCCACCACGCCCAGCTAATTTTTGTATTTTGAGTAGAGACAGGGTTTCGCCTTGTTGGCCAGGATGGTCTCAAACTCCTGACCTCAAGTGATCCGCCCACCTCAGCCTCCCAAAGTGCTGGGATTGCAGGTGTGAGCCACTATGCCCGGACTTGATAATAAAACTTTTAAATCTGGGGAATCCAGGTGCTTGAGCCCTCTCCACCTGTGTCACCTCTCTAGAGGAAAGCAGGTTGCCCTCCCAGTCTCCGGCCTGTTTTTCCAGAATTATTCTGTGGATGTTCAGGCACATTTCTGTGCTAGCTTGGATTCCTACCTGTGCATCCCAAGAGGCTGTGCTCCCTGAACAAGCCCAGCCAGCTCAGGCTCACGCCCAGATGATAAGCCCATGATGGTGGAACACTTCCTTGGGGTTTGGGCTGCCTCTGTTCCATCCATTGGCCTGTGCCCATGAGCTGGGCCAAGGCTGAAAAGGCCTGGGATCTAGGCAGGAGGTGCACCTCCCATCAAAGCTGTGAGGTCCAAGCCCAGAACCACAAACTCCTGAGCTCCAGCATTCACATTGGCCATAGTGGATGATGGTCTCTGTCTGGCCTCACAGTGGTCTCTGTGGGGTCAAGTCGGGACAGCACCTCACAGTCCTATGTGCAGTACATTTGTATAATAAAAAATGACCTCAGGGCCGGGTGGCTCACGCCTGTAATCCCAGCACTTTGGGAGGCTAAGGTGGGCGGATCATGAGGCGGGCAGATTACCAGGGATCAGAAGATCAATACCATCCTGGACAAAATGGTGAAACCCTGTCTCTATTAAAATACAAAAAATCAGCCGGGTGTGGTGGTGCGCGCCTGTAGTTCCAGTTACTTGGGAGGCTGAGGCAGGAGAATCACTTGAACTCGGGAGGCGGAGGTTGCAGTGAGCTGAGATGATACCATTGCACTCCAGCCTGATGACAGAGCAAGACTCTGTTTTAAAAAAAAAAAAAAGATCTCAGAGCAGAAATGCTCTCCTTGGTGACACATTAGGATTTCCTGGGGAGATAACAGATACGTTTACACAAATGCTCAGGCCTCAACTGGACCAATTAAGTCAGCCACACTGGAGAGTGGGGCCAGGCACTGGCAGTTTTAAAGCTCCTCAGGTAGCTCCAGCAGGCAGCCAGGCTGTGGACCAGGACTCAGGAGCACATTGACTGCTAGTAGAGTTTTGCAGAATGAGTCATATAGACAGGAATGCCAATTAAGTTGTGGTATGTGGGCTGTTTTGCAGTTCTGATTCTGGGAGAGCACAGTCCTTATCAGGTTTGTTTTTAAGATCACAGGTGTTTCATAAAAGTCTGAGAGGACATCCACCAAAGTGTCCCCAGAAGTGAGAAATAAGTCAGCGTTCGTGGTTGGAGGGGTATATTCATGGAGTGGGCTGGCTAGACAGTGGTTTTCAATTTGCTGTACATAGGAGTATGCATCCAGCGGAACACAAATGATTTGTGCACTTTGCTCCAAGTGTGTTATGCTCTGTTAAAGCTTTACTTTATTTTATTTTTGAGACAGGGTCTTACTCTGTCACTCTGTCACCCAGGCTGGAGTACAGTGGTTCGATCTTGGTTCACTGCAACCTTCACATCCTGGATTCAATGATTCTCTCACCTCAGCCTCCTAGGTAGCTGGGAAGATAGGTGCGCAATACCACGCCCCACTAATTTTTGTATTTTTGGTAGAAACAGGGTTTCACCGTGTTGGCCAGGCTGGTCTTGCATTCCTGACCTCAGGTGATCTGCTCACCTCAGGTGAACTGCCTGCCTGAGCCACCCAAAGTGCACGGATTACAGGCATGAGCCACCATACCCAGACTGTTAAAACCTTAAAAGATACACACGCGTGCACACACACACACACACACACACAGAGCCACAAAAAGGTTAACAGTAGTTATCCTTCAGGTGATTCGAAGTCAAGCGATTTAGGCTTTTTTCCCTTGTATTTTTCAATGTTTTTTGAATATTTTACAGTGAGAAGGTATCATTTTGCAAAAATAAAGTATTTATCTAAAAGAAAGTCAATGGAGGAGGCCAGGCAGGGTGGCTCACACCTGTAATCCCAGCACTTTGGGAGGCCAAGGCGGGTGGATCACCTGAGGTCATGAGTTCGAGACCAGCCTGCCCAACATGGCGAAATCCCGCCTCCATTAAACATACAAAAAATTAGCTGAGCTTGGTAGCAGCGCCTGTAATCCCAGTTACTCGGGAGGCTGAGGCTGGAGAATCGCTTGAACCCTGGAGGCAGAAGTTGCAGTCAGATAGGGCCACTGCCCTCCAGCCTGGGCGACAAGAGCAAAACTCCATCTCAAAAAAACAAAGAAACAAACAAACAAAAACAAAAAAGAAAGAAAGTCAATGGAGAAGAAAGAGAGGGCAGAGGAAGAGAAAGGGAGAAGGGGGAGACATTTTATTGCTTATCAGAATAGCTCTGTTGGCATCTCATATTTGAGTAAAGCAAATGGTCGTGATGTGACTGCTTCCTATTTGATATCAGTTTCCTAACAAGTAGTCCACCCTGGTAATGGCTTTTGATCCTCTTCTTCTTCTTCTTCTTGTTTTTTTTTTGAGACAGAGTCTCACTCTGTTGCCAGGCTGGAGTGCAGTGGTGCAATCTCAGCTCACTGCAATATCCGCCTCCCTGGTTCAAGTGATTCTCCTGCCTCAGCCTCCAGAATAGCAGGGACTACAGGCGTGCACTGCCATGCTGGCTAATTTTTGTACTTCTAGTAGAGGTGGGGTTTCACCGTGTTGGCCAGGATAGTCTCGATCTCTTGACTTCATGATCCACCCACCTCGGCCTCCCAAAGTGCTGGGATTACAGGCGTGAGCTACCACGGCTGGCCTTGATCCTCTTCTTCTTTTTCTTTTTTTTTTAGAAAAAGAGAGAAAAGGAGAAAGAAAGAAAGAAAGAAACAGCAAAAGAAAGAAAAAAAAAGAATGAAAGAGAGAAAGAAAGAGGAAGAGAAAGAGGGAGAGAGAATGGGATTCTTGTTTTATTGCCCAGGCTAGAATACAGTCTAAAAATG